>JAOUZG010035454.1:642615-663270 GCA_026289955.1 Argiope argentata | reverse complement strand
TATATATATAAGGTCACATCTTCTTATTGTAGTTTATATGAAATGCTAGTCTTGCATAATTTGCAAAAAATTAACATTTATGATTTTTATGATAGTGATGACATAACTTTCTAATGTTAACTATCCCCAAATTCATTCTTTTTAAAAAGATAATGTGATTTCAGTTTTAAGAAGGAAAATAAATGGTGTTGGATAGCAGAAATGTCTGTATTATTTTCAAATATCCTTATAATAGAAATATTTCTAAATAAAAAATATATATATTGGATATTTTTATTCCCTTTATATATCAAGTACATTGATCTTTTAAAGAGTTTGCAATTACTGATTTTCAAATATCAGATTGTTCTCAACAAGCATGAAAAATAACTCATTTCATATGCATACCATATATTTTAAAAGATAAAATGTTCTTTTATTAAGTAGAATGTTATAAAATTAGACCACAATAATGGACTAGCGATTCAAAATGAATGCAATAGGTTTTTCACAGTGTCATATTACCAGAGACAAGAGAAATATAGATACTTCAGGTACCAAGCCATCATGGGGAGAAAAACATTAATGCAATTATGTCTTCTTATTTGCTCTCTTATCAAGGTCCCAACTTAGCCTAAATGGCACCTTGGGCAAAAACTTCTTTAGGGGCCCCTCTGTGCTTCACTACTTTCGTATTGAAGAACCAAATTTCATTGTTAAAGAAGAAGAAAACGCAAAATAAAATTTCTATTCAATTTGGAAGCTTTTTATGAAGTGGGGCCCCAGGACAACTACCCCAAATGCCCTTGCCTTAATCAGGCTCTGTCTCTTACTACACAATATGAGAGTAAAAATTTGCTATTTTTGGATGCTACATTTTAGAAAGTATTAACAATGAGGGATCATGAAAACATATAATTATATCTTTAACCACAAGCATTGTATATAATATTACAGTGGCACATCATGTTTCTTATTATATTTATCAAATTATGATTATAATGTATAATTTAAAAACTATTGATCATACCTAAAAAGTAATTTCAAAGCAGTTATAATTCAATTATTTTATTTAAATATTGTTTATTTTAAAGCTATTTTATTTATTTATTATTTTGATGTTAATAGATGAATAGAAAACAAATTACAAATTATGTTATAAATCTTGTATAAAAAATTAAAATTTATTTCTTTTTTTAATAATAATTACAACTAAAAAAATCTGGAAACAGATCACTAAATACGTAAATAACAATTAATGAAAAATAACAAATATACAAAAATAAATTTTAAAATGTCATTTTACAACAGTCAATAAGAACTCAAGCTGTCAGCCTAAAGGAGGCTTTGAGCAACTGGAACATCAATATATAATTTAATATATTTCTATACTTTTTAGAACTATGAAGATTATTCCATACATTTCAATAATTTTTTTTGAAATATAGATTTTTTATTGAATAGTATATTATATTCAAATGAATAGTTTAATTTAAATATAATGAACCATTTAATTAAATTAAACTATTCATTTGAATATAATATACTATTCAACATTAATATTAATATTTAACTCAATCAAAAATGTGTATTTCAAAATAAAAATTATTGAAATATATGGAATAATCTTCATAGTACTAAAAAGTATAGAAATATGCTAAATTATATATTAATGTTCCACTTGCTCAAAGCGTCCTTTAGGCTGTCAACTTGATCCGTTTAATTAAATGCAGTGATATATCATTTTCGCTTACATTATTTTTCAGTCTGACTAATTTAAAACTGACAATTTAATAATCTAATTCTAGTATGATTTTTTATCCAAAAAAAAAAAATGAATTTGAAAAAAAAAAACAGTTTAAAAAGTCAATAATGTAATTAAATTTTTTTTTATATAAAAGTGAGAGTAATATAAAGGTTAATAAGCTCTATGCTAGAAAGAAGAATATGTATTGATATGGCAAAATACAAAAATCGAAGCTAGTAAACAATAACACAAATACTGCAAACATAATCTTTTGTAGTATTTACCTCATCAAAATCAGCAATAATTTCATTCAGAAGTCGAAGGCATTCAACTCCTTCATTATTAGCCTCCAATTCCATATAGAATTCACTGAAGTTTGGTATTGATGCAAACATAATACACACACTCTCACACTGCTCATGATATAAATCCTGCAAGAGAAAATAAAAATTTCACAACATGAAATCTTCATGCTTTCATTTATTTCAGTACTTTTCATTTAACATCTTTTCAAAATGGAAAATACTTTAAAAAATTATTTTTAATAAAAATATACACTTGTTTACATAGTTTTTTTTTTAAAAAATTAGAGAATTACAAATAATAGCAAATATACTAGAACTTAAATTAGTAACTAAATAATTTTGATAAATTCAATGTAAAATATAAACTTCTTATTTTAAAAAAAGCAAAAAAAAAAAAAAAAAATCTCTACTCAATGATTATTTAATGATAATATTGATATTTTAGAATTTCAAAAACGATGATAATAGGAAAATGTTGGTCATTTTTAAGTGCATAAAAAATAATGAGTACTTCTTGAACAATGAAGATATGAATATCATGAAGATTCATTTCTCAAAAGATTTGGCTCATGCTTGCACGACATGAATCAAAATTTTCACATGTGAATTTGGTTTACCAAAACATACTTTAATTTATTTTGAAATAGGTCAGACTATAGTCAAAATTTAAAAATTTTATCAAATAAACAAAACACAAAAGAATTTAAAATTTCTCTTTAAAAAATTTAGTGTAATACCTATAAAAAATGTTTGAGTATTTTACATGAAGAATTAGTAAATAAAATCACACCTCATTAAAAAAAAACACTGCATGACTTGAGATAGACAATAGACTTTCGACAATCTAAGTTTTAACCCAACTCTGATAGGATATTAGATACTTTTAAGGAAGGTTTATGTGCATAATATAAAAAACAGATATATGGCTACTAAAACTACATTGCTTTAAAGTGTGTTATAGGTAGACAACTGAAAATACTTTACCAAGGAATTTATAAAAATAGTTATATACAAGAAATTAACGAAATTAAACATAACAAATATTTCTAGCAAAGCAGAAAAGGTGGCTAGTAATTAAATAAAGCTATATTTTCTTGTTCTGTTTTTTTGTAAGTATGAAATTTTGGAATTCAAAAATGTTTTTTGATTACAGATGAAAACATTTTTGTTTCATCAGTAATCACAACACATTTTTGGAATCTAAAAGAAGTTAGAAATGAGGAGTATCCTCTAATAAATGCTATAGCAATAACAGACAATAAAAAAAATTATGTTTTGAACATTGATACCCGTTCTTAATCCCAATTTATTGATATATAATGCAATATTATTTTCCTTTCTTCTTTATTCTGTAGGCTTAAAAGGATTTCATTAAAAAATTATTCATAGTACTATATTATTAGTACATTATTATTAGTATTGATTATCTAGGAAGAATGAAATTATTCAATGATAAAACATGAAAAGAAAACAAAATATAATACCTCGTTTTTTCTATCTGCAGTTAAAAAATATTCAGCAACATGAGCAGGAAGTATGTTAGCTAACAATTTCCTGTTATAAGCTTGGAGATGCTCCATATCTTCCTTTTCTTCTAATGCCTGTAATTTCCATAAAAAATCCAGCCTAGAGGTAGCTTCAGCTTGGTGCCCATGGGCAACGAGAGCTCCAACAAAAAGTAGCAAGAGTATGGTCAAAGAATATTTTGATGGTACACCACTACCATCAGGACTGTAAGTTGAAATATAATAAGGAAAAATTAAACTTTTATTAAATATCTGTGATGCATTAAACTAGTCAAATTTACAATTTTATGCTCTTTTCATCTGTGTATATTTATTTTATTAAAGGAAAGATCTAAATGAGATTTTTATACAATTTCTAGCTAGTTTATAAAGCAAACAGACATATTTTAGTTCTTTATCCTTCATTTAGGGTTAATATTTTGATTTTTCCAAATATTTGCTTGAAAGAAAGGAGGGAAATATTAGACAAATTTTTGTTCAACTCTCAATCCAGTTTCTATGAAACAAAAAAAAATATATTTGATAACACTCCATCTTAAATTTTTGAATAATATAATTTGTCTGGAGGAAAAAATTGAGTGCCATTATAGTGCAGTTCATATGTTCATTACTAATATAAAAGGTTGGCCCAAGCTTTGTATAGAGGCATCTCAGCCCCATACTCTTACTATATTCAAGGGAAGTTAACTACTTATATGGAAACTTTCTATTTCCATATCTGAAATGCTGCAAATATACACCTCCCAGGAATGTGAGAACTTGCTTACTTATACAGCAACTTTCTATTTCCATACCTGAGGTACCTCCTTTTTAAAATACATATTCAATGATTAAAAGTGGAAGACTAGGATAGAAAAATAAATTGATCCATTCTCGACTTCAGATCATTGAAATGTTAACAATTAAGGATGAGTCATGAATAACCCGACCAGTTGTTAATAAACAGTTGCAGATTTTAATATTTTGTTCCAAATAAAAAAAGTATACTCTCAGATAGTCACTTTATATTAGCAAACAAAAATTATCAGGCATTTTTTTTTAATAAGATTTGTTAGATTTCTTTACAATTCAGTCTCTGGACTATCTAGATTTGAAGTTTAGAAAATTAGTATTAGTTTCTACAGTTAAACACATAAATAGTGAAAAACAAGTTATTAGAAACAGTAATATATACTGAGTTTATAAAACATTATTATAAAATAAAAACAATAGTTCTCAGTAATCATTTTTAACAATATATTTTAACTATTAAAATACATTTTAAGAACTATCAAATAAAATTTTAAAAAATGGATTATTTTGATATTATATATATAATTTACTTTCCTTACTTTTAAGATTTGGCAAGTAGCATGGAAAGAATTTTAAATATCATGGAAATATAGAGGGATAGATAGTCATTACTATTGTTTTTAAATGAAATACTTTTATATATACCTTTTCTATTTCTGTAATTCAGAAGAAGTTTCAACTTTGAAATTAAGATCTTATTTGGGCTTCATAATGTCCACAATAATATTAACTCTTTTTGTACAGCGTATCTAAAGCAGCAATTTTTGACTGTCATAAAAAAGATGTATAGATGCACCAATTTATTCGACAATCCAACTTTTAACTATCAGTACTGGAGATTATAAAATGAATGATTTTGAAATTATATGTTCAGAATCATTTTAAACATATAAGTAAGCAATAATTATCTTAGCTGTGAAACTAATAAATTTTACAGCAATTACTCAGAGTATCAAAAGAGAAATAAACTACCTACTATGACTTACAAAAATTTATAGACATTTTAGAATTCTTCAATGTTTATGGAATAATGTTATTTTATAAAAAAAAGTTTCAATAAAAAATATTAACAAATTATATGTGATTCTATACACTGAAACATTTTAAAAAATAGTTTCAACAATTAAATTTTTATAAGGTGCTAACATTAATTTATTTGATATATTTTTACAATATGCCTATTTCAAAGTATTGTATTATACAAGAGATTTTGCAGAATATAATATTTACCTATGTACAAGGTCAAAAAGATCAAATAATTCCACATGGGTTAGAAGAACAAGAGCACAAAAAACTAGTGATGCCAACATTAAGGTCAGAAGTTTCTGTATAGTAGTTAGTACGAGGAATGCAGCACAAGATAACATCACAAGCATCATACAAAAAGTAATATTCTATAAAAGAAATATGAACATTTTTGAAACTAATTTCTTTCATATTCTGTTCACAAAAATACTTTTATAAAGTATTATTTATTCTTTTCAATATTCACAAATTTTTAATCAATAATAATTATTTAAGTTTTTACGCAAACATTATGATGCATTATCAGAGTTTCAGAACACATTTGCAAAATTTGAATTCAAAGTAGTAAGTTTTTCAAAATTTATTCAAACTAAATCTTAAATTACTAAGAAAATATAAATTGTCGAATTGAAACGAATTATATACATAATACCATTTAATGTAAGTATATCATCTTGTAACTAAAACATGTCACAGTTATTTCATAGTAAAATTACAAACAATTTAATAGGATGCAAATAACATCTTACATATCAAAAGGAGTTCATGAAAATTCGTCTTTGTAAAAAAGTTTATTAGTCAAAATTGATTTAGTTTAGTTACATTGATATTCCAGTTTGATTTAACATTAGAGTTATTTTGAGACAAATCCTCACACTTTTGAGCAACACTTTACAAATTTCAGCTACAGACTACCATAAGATGCAGTGTATTAACATATACAAGACTGACTAACATAAAAGTTTGCTAGTGAAATTGAGTTTTGAGTCTGAATCCTCTGACTTTTAAGATTGCTCCACCATAATATACTTACTGCCATTGATACTAAGTGTCAATTTAAAACTTTATCTATTTTTTTAAATAAAAATGGGGCATCATATAATTTAGATAAGTGCTATTCCAACAATAATATCCAGTTTAAAAATTATTATTATTTGAAATCTTTCTAAATTTATATCTTTATCTCATTATAATTCAAGTTCCAAAATAGATCAGAGGATTAGATCAACAAATTTTAAAAATTTCTAAAAAATTTATGCCTTAAGAACCAAATTTGTATCAAATTTTGCAGATTTTGAAATTTTTAAAACACAAGATTTCCTTCTTAAATTTCATCAATTTTCATTATTAATACTAAATCTTTATTGAATCATATGCACTTAAAAGCAATTTTTATCTAAAATTGATTAATTTAATTACATCTTGAAAATAAAATTCAGTGAAGTTGGGTTGCTTATATTTTAAAAGTGTACACCACTCAGAATTGCACATTAAAAATTGGTAATAAATATACAATCGGGTAAATGAAATGTTGGTGAATTTAATTTAGTTATAGCTATAAGCCATTATGAAATAACATGATTTTACCTTCAACCAGGCAAATCTGAACTGAGGTCAAAGAGTTAGAACAGTATAGGAATTAATATTCTCTTTCCAAAATTTCACGACAGATGAGAGAGTTAACCTTAGCAGATGGAACTGCATAAGGCTCCTACCTATGACAAACTTTTGGTGAAATCTGCAAAATCTCTAATTTCGAAAGGGGCTTTGAAGCTAGACCACTACAACTACATGTTTTTAAAAGAGTAAAATAATTTTAAACTCAACCCGATGCAATATGAATATTGAATACATTAATTTTACAATTTTCCATGCTGTATATATAAATATGCAAAGGAGTAAATTTGCATATTACACACATCTACAGCATAATTCATAACACAATCCTTGGATACATATCTATAAGGTTTCCATAAAATCTTTTTCTGACAGCAAAAAATTATTAGAAAAGAAATTAAATTTTTTTTATAAAGGAACTCATATTCTTTATTACTTTAGTCAACAGAGCATACAACTAATGCAGAAATATTGATTTTATATTCGATTACAGTAAAAATTTCATTAAAAAAAGGAAAATAATCCTTTTGGTCTTTGATTGCATGATGTACAACCAGCTATTAATTTCAAAGTTAATTTAATTGGGGATTACATATAGTACAGATTGTTTGTAATGCTAATGTAAAATATTGATACACTTAAAGTTAGGACCACCGATGCTATGTCTGATGTCACAGCCAAAATGTTGGACAGTACTCAAAGAGAAATGAAAAACTGCTTTGACATTCTGCAATCTACCAAGAGGGCTTACACTGAAATTTATAGATATAAGTGGTTTTATTAAAAACTTTATAATCATCTTTACAATATACTAAAAAAACTAACAATGAGCCAAATTATAAAAGTTTTTTTCCTAATCCTAAATTTTTGTGAACTAGGAAATTTTTGAAATCACCTTTATTATATATTGTAGCATCTGCTATCTTTTAAACAATAAAATTCATTGAAATAAGACATTTGTCTACCAAACTACAAAAAGAATTAAAAGGCTCAGACTCATTTGTCGCAATTTACACTATGTTGTCTCTTGTTAATGGCATAAAGCACCTACATTTACCACAGTAATAAGTACTTCCAAAGAAAGCAACTGAATTTGAGCAATCTGTCTGTGTTATATATTTCCCACTACAATATATTGAAACAACCATACACTAAATTATAATATTATTTTTTATAATTTTCTGTCATTAGCAGATTTTGATACCATTCTTATTTTCAATAAAAAATCTGAAAATTTTCAAGAAAACAGTACACCAATTTAAATAAGTAACATTAGAGAATTTAAATAATATTTATAACTATTTTGATTAAAAATATTAAAATAACTTACATATGGAAATCCATCTAGAATAGTATCTGAACATACATCTGGGTGAATTGTAAAATTCTGAGTAAAATTTTGATAGCTTAACCAGCACTCCATTGTTTCTGTAGTATCAAGAGCAGCCTAAAAAATCATAAATATATAATAATTATATTTATCTATAAAACAATACATTTAAAAAGCTCAGGAAAGGCATAAAAATAGTCATTTGTTGCCAATTTATTTATGTGAAAAGATCAATTTAAGATGTATTTAAAAAAGGATATAGTTCTACTATATGTTTCTTTTAAGAACTTAAACTATTGGAAAAATCAACAAACTAATTGAAATAAATTATATGGTTTCTTTTTTTTTAATGGTAAAAATATAAATTCCAGAAAAAGAGAAGACAATATAATAAACACAATACTTACCAATGGAATGAATGTACTTGTAAATGTGATGAGCAAAACTATCATTGCTAAAATTTGGCTATTGGATCTACTTTGTGTTATCTTTTCTATTGCTTGAAGGCAAGATAAAGGTAACATTTGTTTTGCAACCTAACATAAGAAATAAATAAGAAAATTAAAAAAAAATTGTAATGATCGTATCTTGTATAGATAGTTGTTGGAGCCAAATTATTTATTTTATGGTTTTGAAGAGGATTGATTGATTCATAATATTATTTAACATGATCTGACTCCATGTAGGGGCTTTTGGAAGCAATAACTCTGGATTTTATTATCAAAAAGATATCTTTATACTACACACAACAACATTGCAAGCTTTGTCATCAGGATATACTTCGATGTATTTCTCTGTGCTCACTGAGAAATGGGAATACTGTGCCATGCTACGTCTCAAGGCTATTTTATGATTAATGGAGATGAAACACACATCACACTTTGGAACTATCTCTCTGAGATAATTAAAATGATTGCTACATTTACATTACCATTTGTGAGCAGAATACACTATTAGAAAATTCATAATTTTCTCAAGCAAAAATAGAACAAAAAAAAAAGTGCTTCTGGCAGTTTCTGTTTGCTTTTTAACAAATTTTGAAATAGGTGAAATGAACCAGTAATTTTAAGAGCGCCCTTGAAGAGCTAGAAAAACTTGTATAGTTGTTAAATATCACATAAAACTAACCATGAGAATGCAGAAATATGATATGGGCATTTATCTAATTAATGATTGACGGTATCCTGCTGAAAATTCCCCCCACTAATCTTACAGGGTAACCCACTAATTCATAGGAGTGTTATGTAATAGAAATCTATTCTAAACAGCAAGCTGAAAGATGTCCAGATAATTTGATGAAGTTCATGTTTTGGAATACAGATTGCCAACAGAAGTGTCCTCGGTACCATTCAATAGCAACTCACAATGTATAGATTATAGAGTCCATGGATTCATAAATTTGTCTATATAACTGTACACATCTACACATTTGTCTATATTTACACATTATTAATATAGTTATTACACATTATTTACACATTATTACACATTATTTACACATTTGTCTATATAACTGTACAATTGGAAACAAGAAATAGCAGGCAGAGAAAGTGTTTTATAGTCATTAACAGACAACAACAATATGTTGATGGGCCAAGTCAAGCATAAATTTATGCTTTGGAATCAACAACTCTATTCAAGTGGGTTTTCAGCAGATATAAATTAGTGACTTGTATGCTGACACTTGAGGATACAGCTCTGAAATCTGCAAAAGATGCATGTCTATTCTGTTAAAGGATTCTCATCAGTTGCATCTAGTAAATTGACCTTATTGATGTTTTCTAGGATATTTGGTATTTGGGAATGAGTGTGTGCGAAAATACAAGTTTCCTGACACACTGGAAAATGCTATATTCCTTCATTCATGTTCCAAACAATTATACTAAAATATTGAAAATCCTATTGATAGCTTGCTATATAGAAGAAGAAATAAATCAAATATTAAATGTCTTAAGCAGATGCTGCTGATTGCATAGCGTTACACCGAATGATTGAATATTTACATTACTTACATACATACATATGCAGGCTGGAATCTATTTTTGTAGCTCTTCAGTATATATAACTTGGATATAAAATTCATGTATATGATAAAATTCTTGTACATGATATTGACTTGTATATGATAAAATTCTTAGAAGATATTGTACTTGTATATGATAAAATTCTTACCAAACTTTTAGGAGCCTGAATGGTAATAATTATAAATAATAATGTAAGCCCAGCACAAAACTGAAACATCAGTTGCAACCAGTATCTAAAATGTAAAAGAAAATTCATTCATATAAATAGAAATTCAAACTAAATTTTCTATCTGTTAATAAATTTTAAAAAGTTTTAAAAAGACTAATTAAAAAAAATACTAATTGCTAAATTTAGTTTTACAAATATACGTTTTTGCCAAACAGTGTAATGAAGCAATTCTAAATTGTACCTGTAATTTAGTTAAAATTTTAAATGAAAAAAAAAAGTCCTTGGCGTTAAAATTTATCAATAGAATACTAATACTGAATAATAGAATTTTTAAAGAAAAGATATTTTTCAAAATAAAAGTTTTTATTTGAAATATATTTTTAATATAAAATATTTTTAAAAATAAAAATTATATAACTCACATTGGTAGGATAACAAGTTGAATAATGAAAATAAATAATTGCATGAAGCCAGCACATGTGAAATATGTAGATAACATTTTATCTCCTTCTTTCATGTACTATAAAGAAATAAATACATTAAATATACTTTCATCTTATAATGAACAACTCAATTAACAATTAGCTAGGGAAATAACAGAAGAGATTAAATGAAATGATTTTTTTCTATTTAAGGCATTACCTCCCCAAGAAATTGCTATCTAATTAAACAAATTCTTAATAATTAAATAATATAATTTATTATTTACATATTTTTTATTTTTACTACAGTTTATTAAAGTTTTTATTCCTTTGAATTCTTATAGTTGTAAGTACTTCAATCAGAGGATGCATCATTTTTTTAGTGATAGAAACTGGAATATTTTGAAATCAACTGAAAGGAATCAACCAAGCTACCAATAACATAAAAAATCATAAATGATTAACTAAACAAAGAAAATTGTCTTTGAACTAATTTAAAGCAACAATAAAGATTGTGAAGAAGTTACTTCACCTGTTTTGAAAGAATCAATTGAGTGCACTTGGAAACTTCAAAAATATTTAGTTTGTTTAAACACAAATGAAAAATATTCAGTGAATTTCATTCATAATGTTTTGCTTTATACACACAGATAATCTGCACATCAGATTATGATTAACAATTGCACGTAATTAAACCTCTCTGCATTCACATGACTCAAGCAAAATAAGAAATGCATGATTAATATCAATTTTTGCAATACAAAGGTTTTTTTTTAAATTTTATGATATGTTGTTTATCTCAAAATTTAATGATTGCTTTTAATATAGTATATTAATATTGTAATACCATTATAAAAGAAGCTTCAAAATTATTGCTTTTAACTGAATTAGCAGAATTTAAGAAAAGTGCATTTAAAAAAAAAGAAATTTAAATTTAGTATTAATTAAGAAAAATATGTGTTTTCTTGGTTTATATGTGTCTTTTTGTATTCTAAAGGACAAAATATTTAACCTAGAGGTAGTAAATATATTATTAATACATTATAAAGTCAGATAATATAAGATATAATGTTCAGAGTAATATTTTTGAAACCTTAATTACAAAGATTAAATTTTGAGATTTTTCTAAGGTATTTTCCACAACATTACTGAATAAGAATATTTTTAAAATATTGTATGACTAATGTGCACTAACTATCTTTATTTTTTCTGTAAATTCAAGACATTTTCATTGTTGTTGGGTTTCTTTTTCAAATACTTAATATGATATTTTTTTTTTCCATAGTTTAAATCAAGGAATTAAAAACCTGTTTAAGCATTCCCATTTTTTGGAAATGTTTAATTTTTCTCTCTGAATTTAATTCATTTAGTTTTACATGAAATTCATTTTTGAAATCCCTTAACACATCAAGTAAATTTGGATATAAAAACTTGAATGATTGCATTTACCATGATGTAATTTTTTTTTTATTTAGATGTTTCAATGCATTTACCATGCTGTTGGTTGAGTTCACACAATACACATATATTGCTCAATTCTAATTTGATGTTGGTATTAACAATGCAAGAGACAGTACAGGAGTGAAGTCATGACAACAGATACGACAACATGCAGCAAAATATTAGAAAATATAAACATTGGACAGCATTTTTATGTGATTTTTTTTATTACGATAGCTTGTGGATTCAATAAACAGAACAAGTGTAAGAGTTTCTAAAATAATACTTTAATATTTGAAAAACATTTTGCGATAGAATGATGAAAATTAAGACATTTAACTGAAGTAAAGAATAACAAATTATTCAGAAAAACCAATAGATTGCTAAAAGAAACAAGGAATATTAATTTGAATGTTTAGAGCATACAAATAATGCATTATTCATATATCACATTGGCATATCACAATTCTCTGATCACAGTATAAAGGCAAATGTTAAATGAATGGCTTACTTTGCTTTCAATTTCTGATTTATGGAAAGTATTAGTAAATGGTCTGCAATGTTCATCTCTTAGTCTATCTATACTGCGAGCATCTATGGCACGAGACAAATAATCATTGACTTCATCCTGTGGGTTTTTGAATTCTCGTCTTTTATAGCTGCAAAAGAAAGCATGAAAACACACCCAAATATTAGTTAATTAAAAGAGAAATATTAAATTGATTTCTTTATATAATAACATTATTAATAAGCTATAAGGCTTTATATTTTATTAATTTTATAAGTAGAAAATCTTTCGAATATTGATTAATATAAACTAATATTTTTCTATTAATAAATAGTACTGTATAATTAATGGATAAGTTATTAATATATTTTCAAAATATTGTCTTCACAATTATTTTTACAGCACCTTTTCAAAGGATTCACAATTCATTCTACAGCACCTTTTCAAAGGAGTTTTTTCCTTTTCAAAGGTGTTCCAGTAGCAAAATCAGGATGAGATGAGAAGATAAGAAGATCACAACAATGATATTCAAATTTAATAAAGATCTGATATGTATGTAAGCCTAGTACATTGGGTTAGAGTAAGACTTCAATACTATATTCATTGTTTGGCAATGGTTATGAAAAGTGTTACCCTAAAATAACTCATGTAACTTCAAAATTAATTTAAGCAACCACTGATCATTTCCTTTTCTTAAAATTTTGTAATGTTTGCCACCATTTTATATTTTGGCCTTAAATTATTGTTTTGTGCTCTAAACGTAATATATTATTAAGAATTTAATAAAAAATTGTGTAGGTACCAGGGAAAGGAACTTTCAACTTGATAGAAAAAAATAGATAAATATCTTACTTAATACCATTAATGTAAACAGTATCTACATAAATTTATTTATTCAGAGTGCAAGATATTTCATAACATATATAATAAGTCAGTTTTAGGGTGTGAAGTTTATTAATTGTTTTCATTAAAAACTCAAACAGAGCACTTTTACTTTGATGGTGCATATACATGCAAAAGACAATGAACATTCATGAAATTTACAACTGTCAAAATTACAAAATTCACAGAAACTGAAAACTTTTTTCAAACAATCTAAAACTGATTGTTCAATCACTTCAAATATAGAGATGCAACAGTATTTACCTGTTGTCAAGTTTTGAGTGACCCATCATCCTCATTTCTTTAGAGATATTGTTTGGAGCTGAATATTGTGGGGGACGAACAGAACTGATTCTCTTTTTCTCATCTGGAACAATCAGGAAAGTTTCTATGTTATGGTCCCTCAGGTATTTATGTCGTTGACCACCATAGCCAGGATCTACTTCGTATTCATTATTCAAGAACTTCAATGTCTCTTTTGTAATATGCACATGCCTACACATACAAATTAAAATCAATAATTAAATAAATATGACTTAAAATATAATAATCTTAAATGACTATGTAAACATACTTAATAATAATAAGAAATTTACAGTAACTGGATGGATAAGGAATGAGTGATTAATGCATTTCTTAAGTAATCAGTAAAACAATACTTTTCATCTAATCTGCTGAGATAATCTTCTGAGTATTTAGTTGAAATGAAATGAAATTTAGAAAACTAAAATTTGAATTTTGTTTTTTAGTGAAAGCAGAATTACAAAATTTGCAAATTTAGCTAAGTATTTTTTTAAAATTAAGTTCAGATATTAGTAATAATTTTGAGGAAACTTCCAGAAAGAATTCAAAAAAATTTAAATAATTACAAAAGAAAGAGAGAGAGAGAGAGAAAAGAAAAGAAAAATAATAAATAAATAAACAGTAAAAATAAAGAAGATTAAAACTGAGTAATTACAAAAAACTCACAATAATCAATTAAAAACACTCAATAATAATAAAAAAGCTGCATAAACACCAAAAAATTAAAAAAATATTTACAATTTTTGAGAGAAAACACAAAAGGAAAATTTAAAATCAATCATTAAAGAATATTAGTTGAATATAACATCCATTAAAATCAGATAAAGTGCAAAACAAAAATTTTTTTTTAAATCAAATCTTAACTTATTTTAGAATTATAAAACCCTTTTGGGAATATGCATTTTGGGTATAAGTAAATGCTGACTTTCATAAATAATGTAATATCTAAATTCAATAGGCTGGATTCTTGGCAATATTTAAAGTGCAATTTTGTTGAATTAAATTATCTCTGATTTAAGTTTTGAAATAATTGCGTAATAGCTTATAATTTTACTTCTTAAATGAAGAAATCCTTACCATAAATTAAAAATGTCATAATAAATTTAGCTTATACATATCAATTTAACCAATTTTAGATAGTTGAAGTAAATAAGAGGAAGAGATATACATTGTGTATGCACTGTAACTATCCTTTACACTTTAAATGAACAAATAAGTTTTAAAATTAGTGTAAAATCCTTAAAGTAACAGTAATTATTTCATCACTCTTGAAATGACTTACAAAAACTATTATTTTAGATCATAATAGAATATGATGCATAACCATACAAAACCATTAGAACGAAAATCATTTATTAGTATCATTTTTTTTTTAATTTTTAAAGTTGGACTTATTTTGGAAAAAAATTATATTCCATGTTTTTTTTACCTTATGAAATATTTTCTAGGCATGCATGTCCAAATTTTTTAGATAGTTCAATTATAAAAAGTTTATGATATGCACAAGAGAAATTACATATCAATCTAATATATACATATTCCACAATATATATACACATTAAATATGTATATACATATTACTACTATATATAAACATTAAATACAACATTTATTACAAATTTCATTATTTACCCAGGAATACCACCAGCTTCCATGTAATTAGCTAAAGTTACATCATTTGACCATACATCAAACTGCCATTTTCTTAAACCTAGCACACCACAATGAACTCTTCCAGTATGTATTCCAACTCTCATGTTGACATCAACTCCTGTTACTTCACGAACTAAACTAAGCCCAAATAAAAAAGGATATTAGGAACAAATGCTTTTTCTTTTTGTCAAAAATATAAATTAAAAAAATTCTTTTCTATAAACTAAAGTGAGTTTTAAATTAAAAACTTAAAAATAGAAAAAAATATATTAATACAATTTATAAAGATGCTTTTCTAATGAGACAACTATAATGGTTTTGAAGGTTATTTTACTTTTAAATTGCCAAGTATTCTTTAAAATTAATTTGATGCAAAGCTAATTAAACTTTAATGTATATTTGAAAACATAAGTTGAAGAAAATAATAGTTTAAGACAATTTGCAAACAACTTTACAACTTGGTTATGACTTTAACCATTCAAAAATGTTCAAATGATCATAGACTGATTACAAGAAAAAATTTTAATCTCTTTTTTAATTTAGTTTTTTAAAACATACTGTGAGTATTAAAAAATTTCTAACACTTTTTCTTGGTTAAAAAAATAATACTAGAATACTCAGAGTACATGTAATTTATTTAAATATAATTCATAAAAGCAAAAATTCTATCCAAACTATTAAACAAAAGCAATTGCTTTTGAATTTGTGCATGTTAAACCTAATATAAATATCACTAATCTAGTTATTACATAGTAAAAGTAAGGATAAAATATATTTGAATATGCATATGTTGCTAAGATTCACCTTATAAACAAAAATGCAAAACAAGAAGACAGAATCAATTATGTAACAATTATTATGATTCTTGCTATAATTAAAATTAAAACTTTTATATTATCAATGCATAATTACTGCAGAATACTTTTATGCCTGTATAATAGCATGATGAGATTCATTAATAGCAATAAATATAAAGTAAACAAAATGAATGCCTTGATTTCAGAACTTTATCATGTACCAAGATGCTGTATTTATTTGAAATATGCTTATATTAAAAGATAATATATTCAAGATTCGATGTTCATACAAGAGACAATCTATACTCTTTTTGAACATGCATCATGTATTAAATGTGAAATCTGGCCAAAACTTCTACAGTACATGTCTATTGTTGGCTGATGGTTATGGGAATGAAGACACAATCACAGGATCTTCCACAAAATGAAGGAAACAAATAAAAGCCCACACATGTAAAATGTAATTTGGATGTTGTTTTGAATAAGAATAAAGATTTCTATTTATGTAAACCTAACAATTTATTCACCAAGACTGACGGTATTATTAAAGTAGGATTTTCAAGACCAATTACTTAGATGGAAAAAGTTCATACAACAACTAATAATGCAAGCACTGACAAAAGAGTTACCACAAAATGTTTGAGAAGTATGAAATACATGACTAAACATATGCAGTCAATGTAATGACAGTATTTAAAAAGCATCTGTTTAAATATAAAATTTGAATATTATCTCTTGAAAAAGTGTCTTTCAAATAAATACAGCTAATTGCATTAAATCATTTATTTGAATAATCATATATTAAGGTAATATTTGCTTAAGATTTTAAACTGAGAAAATTTAGACCTTACGCTATAGCTTCTATCATATCAAGTCCCATTTCAACACAGCACTGTGCATGATCTGGACGTGGTTCTGGAAGTCCACTAACGCAGTAATAGCAATCTCCTAACAATTTTATTCTTAAACAATGGTTCTCAGCTGCTAATTTGTCAAAGCGTGCAAAAAGCTCATTCAGAATTTTCACCACTTCTTCAGCAGTGCACTGAGATGAGAGACTAGTAAACCCACATATGTCTGCAAATAAAATGCTGAAAAAATGACAAAATTATGAATTTTATGTTTGAACTTTTAAAGAAATACAATCTGAACTAAGACTTCTTAAAATGAGGGCAGCAAATCCATATGGGATAGTATATATTAAAATTAGAAATAAAATAAAAGCACAATACAGAAAAATAAACAATTAATTCCAGATATATATGCAGAATAAAGTTTAAATAATAAAGTGTATTTAAAATAAATGGCAAAATGCAATAAAACAAACTTTTCCTAAATAATTCTGAATTATGATTGCTTTGAATTTTTTTAAAGAAAAAGTCTAATTATATTTTTAAAAAACTAAAACAAATGTAACAAAGATTTTTTATTAAAAACAATGCAATAATACACAAATTTATTATTATATTATATATGTATATCATCACTCTTGAAAAAGCTAATGAATGTTTTGATGGGTTACCTAACGTTTTCATGTCTCTGAATGTATATTTTATGGAACATAGTATCTTCAGGTTTTTTAGCAATATCTGCTTTCATTTCCATTGCTACATGCCTTGGCAACACTGATAAAAGTAAACGTTCCTAAAAATGAATAGATAAAAGTTTAAAATTCCATTATTTTAGAGCATGTAAAGAATATTAAAAAAAGAAAGAAAAAAATTTAAATTCATACAGTTAAAAAATCTTTTATTGAAATTGAAATATATCAAATATAACTTTTAAATTCTCGCATTAATCATCTGATTAATAGCATGTGAAAATGTATGTCAATTTTTATTTTACTTCAAATATAGCATAAATTGTTACTAGTCAAAATGTTTTTAAATGGAAAAAATAATTTTTAAAAAATGAGAAAATATAAGTGGCAGGCAAATAACCAAATTGCTTTATTACAATTACTTCTTATCCTGTTATATATTATTTGTGCAAGGAATCGATCTTTTACAGAAAAACAGACAGTAATAAATATGAAAAGGTAAATCTAACAGTAAAAAGAACCATTAGGACAGATTTAAAGATTTTGGAATTAATACACAGACAAATATATATCTGTCATATAATTCCAACATTCAAAATACCTATTCATTTTTATTACATGGAGTTATCTTAGCAAACAGAATTAAAATATTTCATGTTCTTAATTTAGTAAACTGAAATGAGAACAAATGGAATAACAAATGGATTAATTTGAGATATTTATAATGATTATGGTAAATTAAAAAGAGGAAATGAGTTTTATTAAATTAGATATGCATTTTTTTATATAGATACATTATTATAAATAGTGTTAACAGATTTTTTTCAATATTAATGCTTTTTATTCTATATGAATTGATAAAAATTAAAAAAAATAAAATATGCTATAAAAGAGATAAAAATTGCATCAAAATTGAGCAAAATATGTATGCATAGATATTGGTTTAATGCATCAAAATTTAAATGCAGAAGGGCTTAATGATAAAAGGGAAAGAAAACTCCTTCAAGCTAAAAATAGATATAGAGTCAGCAACTTTTTGAATATAAAAACATATTTGGCATCATCTTGAAGTATTGCACAGTTCAATATAAACATTCTTTTGACAAATAACAGAATACATCAATTAACTCACTCATTTTCAAATTAAATATTCTTTTGACCTCTCAAAGACGGTCAACATTATCTTAAAATATCATGCATTCACATTCCAAATATCCAAACACCAACTATTTTTACATCTTGTTAAATTCTTCATTTCCATAAAAGAAAGTTAATGCTATCTTGACACTGATTTATTTTCATAATTATAATGGAATTTTTTTCATTATTTCCCAAAATTTGCAGTCAAAACTATATTACATGAGATATCAAAGATAATATAATTTTATATATATATAAAACATTATGAATATTAATTTAAATGGTACACATAAGAAAAAAGAAATTGGATAGAATGTATTAAAAAAAACATTGTGTGTGTGTTTGTGGTATATAAATATTGCATAATATATAAACATTGCACATGATGATATCATACTTCAAAAAATAAATGACAAATAAAATATTGTTCTAGCAAATATTAAATATGCAAAAAAAGAAAGGAATTGACATGCAAAATACCTCAAAAATACTAAATACATAACATTCACTTGACTTATACCTGCTGTTGGTTCTCTCTTTGAATGTTTAATCGAGCTTCTACACATTGTCTAGTTTCCATAAATGCTTGTCTTTGAGATGTTTTGCTTGGGAAATGAGAAAATATACCAGCCATATTAACAGCAACAAATAATAGCAAACTGGCTGTTAACTGCAATAAAATAAAAATAAACTTAATTCAAGAGTAGATTAATGAATCATTTAGCATTTCATAGAAATCTTAAACTAAATGACTAAATTTAATTTTAACATTGCAAAGTGTTCAAAGTTAGAGCTGAGAAAATATGCATTAAGGTTTTAAAAGGTTCCAATTTCTAAGAAAAATTACATATTCATCATCTTCAGAAAATGTTGAAGAGTTTAATATACATAATTGGTTAAAAAAAAAAACTGTCATAATGAATTCTGTATACAAATATTTAATAAAATATTGCAGATTGATTTTCATACAAACTGACAGTTTAATATTACATGGTATTAAAATTATATGGAGTAAATAAGATAATTATTGGCACTCTTACACCATTCCATGTAATATATATTTATGGAAAAATAATATATATTTATATATACATAATCAGTTGAGATGATCTGAAGACATTAATCATATTTTTCTTTTACTTGCCCAATTACTTTATTTTTCATATTACTTTTTTTGAATGTATATAAGTAGAAATTGATTTAATTTAAAAAAATTCATTTAGTTTATTATCAGAATTAGAAAATTTTTTTAACCTTTGAAAATTTATTTTAAAGTTTTTTTCATACAAAGTATTGAGAGTAAATTAGACTTTAAATACAACCATTTTTTAAAGCAGAATTATATATATATATATATATATATATATATATATAATTCTGCTTTAAAAAATGGTTGTATTTAAAGTCTAATTTACTCTCAATACTTTGTATGAAAAAAACTTTAAAATAAATTTT
>JAOUZG010035454.1:626913-637615 GCA_026289955.1 Argiope argentata | reverse complement strand
ATATATATATATATATATATATATATATATATATATATATGAAAACATATTATAATTAAACACAAGATAAAAAAAAATTTCTTCTGCTTATTTTTCAAGAATATTTTAATTGATAGATCTTTTCAAACAATTAATAGATTATATTCTTCTCAAAGCATTTCTCAATAGAAAAACATTATTTACAATTAAGAGAATAAAAGAAAAAGAAAGAAAAATTTTGAAACATTAAATTTTAATGAAACAGACACAATTTTTTTCTCACATAAGTTTTTATTTCTGCATATTATTCTATTTTGATAAATTACTAATGCAGAATTTGCATGTTATTTCTTCAGAATAAAAGATATATCTAATAAAAATTTGTCAAGAATAATAACTTTAAAATTTTAATAATTAATAAGCTACACAAAAATGAAGCAAGTACATTAAATTAAACTTAAAATAAGAAAATTTTTTAATTTAAATAACACATTTAAATAAAAAAAATCAAACAATTTAAATACATCTATGCATTTATTATTCACTATATTATAAAATTTTTAGAAAATTAGTTTAAAGATTCTCTTTTCATGTGCACCAATGATTGCAATATAAAAATAACTTTCTCGTTATTTTCTTCATGCTATATATTAAAGAACTGTCAGAAATTTATTTTTCCAAAAAACTAAGTTTATATTTACATATTTAAAAATTACAGTTAAGGATTTAATCCATTTATATAGCAAATTATGTATATATTTAAAAAATTTAGTACTTTGAAAAATTATAAAAATGAAAGAAAAAGCTCAAAACCGATCCTTTCCTGAAAGAACAAACACTAATATAGATATGTAACAAAATAGCTATTTTATAAATATATTTTAAAAGAAAAATAGCATGCAAGAGTAAGAGACTAAAGAACTTTTAAACTAGTTTAATAGATTATTCATCATAATCTGATAAAATATTTTAAACAAATGGATAAAAAAAGGGCCTCATACAACTATGCTTCCTTTTATGAACTTTGTGCCTGGATCGTCCGCAAATACTTGTTATGAAATCTCCAGATAAGAGAGGGAGAGAGGAAAAAATAAAAAGAAAATTCAAATTCTTCATCTTATCTATTCTCCATATAAGCTGTTCCTGGTGTATTGAAAAGCAAAGATGAAATACAATTTCTCAGTGGAAAACAATTGAGCAATGTGCCGTATTATCATACAAGAAAAGATTTGTAGCTTTTAAACTATTTCAAATAATATTTTACACATAAAAATTCTATTAATGCATCATTTAAATGTTGCATTGCTGATTGCCCGCTATTTTTTCAATAAATTTTTAAGACAGATTAAATAATACAAATCTTTTCCCTAAATTTTAAAGAGAATTTAAAATTTCCTTTCATGTTTATATGGGCTGATATTTATAAATATTGCTTATACAAACAAAAATAAATATTAATTTATATACATTTATAAGCAATGATCATGCCAAGCATAAATGCAATTTTTCAAAAGGAAAATTAATAGAAATAAAATTACAATGATAGAATAATTATTTTTTAATTGTTATTAATATTTTATTCAAGGAAATACAAGTCTAATTATTCCCAAAATAAGTTTTCAAGAGTTTATTTTTTAATATTAAAATTTCTGAATCCTAAATAAGAAACATGTTTTAATCTAAAAATAAAAGAAATATATATATATATAATTTAAATCAAACAGTAAATATTTGTTCAGTGTATTAATATTTGATATACAAAGAAAATTAAATATATATCAAGTTTTTAAGATAATTTTTTAAAACATTTAAAAAGACAGGAACAATTTTAGCAGGAATTAAAAAGAATAATTTAAAATTTATTATAAAGTAAATGCTTAAATTAATTTTTGAATAAATGATAATAGAATTAAAATTAAATAGAAAGCAATCTAATTATATTTGGATTTTAAGTTTGAAGACGATGATAATAAATTTGATATATCAATGCAATATTAGCTAAAGATATAACATATTAGTAGGAAGTTATATATGAATAAACAAATTAATATATCTTCAAGACAATATGTTGACATTATTTTTATTTAGTTCAAATGCGGATTTAAATATATATATGTATGTATATATATGATTTTAGAAAAGGGAAGCATTAAAATCTGATTATAAAAATGTTATTTTTATAAAATGAAAACCAATATAAAATTTTCAAATAATAATCAATATAAATTAATTACTTACCGTTAAGTATATTATAAAAAAACAATCGCAAGAATGTACAAATTAAAAAAAGACGTTTATAATTTGAATATATTTGATAGTTTTTTAGAGAAATTAAATTTCTATTTACAATAAAAAAGAATTTCTGTTAGTTAACAATATAAGCAACATCGTTGGAAACTGTTTTTATTTGGCCACGAATCAAATCAAAAAAATTTTTTTGGGTGATACTAAAACAAATATTATAATAACACGCTTTTGAAAAATAACACTAGCACATATCAAACACTTTTATACAATTAAATCAAAAACCTGACGTGTTAATAATACTTCTTCAAAAAGTTTCATAATTTTTCGCATGGGTTTATCCCATTTAAAAATCATAAATTTGCGACACACAACTTCCTGGAATTAACCGTCTGTTTACAGAAAAAACAAGAAAGAAGCCGGAACGGTGTCGGAATCGCTTAAGTGACAAGTTTGGTGTGTGTTGAAGATTTAAAATTGTGTGATGTCCACTTACTGTGCCAGAGAGCATCTCATGATATGCTATCCGCAAGTGCACGCATTCTTTTAGTTTTCGGAGATCTCGATTTGACGGTCTTGCCAACCACCTGACCACTCTAAATCTGATCTGCTCGCTAACGCAGTCGTGTCTCCTCATTGGGCATTGGAGGGCTGAGATACAGGACCTGCGCGGTAGCACCACTTTTCCGTAGCAATGAGAAAATCTCTTTGGCTCGCTAGAGGAATAACGAAGGATTCGCACTTGCTGCTTCATTGCCAAATGGAGCTGAGACAGGGGAAGAGACTGGTAGATGCACACGGTAAAATCTGTCCTCTCTTTATCTCAAAGCAAAAGAAGATTGCCTGATTTTGCTGTGAAACTAATTTGTTTTTATTTTTTGGTTTTGGTTCGCGCCCTTTTAAACGCGGGGCTCAACTTCTTATATCACTTTTGATCGCAAAGACCTTTCAGTTTTGATCATCTGGTAAAGGTGGCAATTTTAAATGATAAATATGTATTAAAAAATTACGGTGGCCTTTTAGGAATAAATAAAGCCTAATGTACAGTGATGTAACAAGACAATCTCGATACTTTTCTCTTGACTTTCATATAATTTTGATTCCCATCTGATTGTGGAATTTTAAACAAAAAATATTGAAATAGCTTTTGGTGGCGTTCGGTTATAAATGCTACATGATCATAGTGGTTTAGAAAGATTATAATATGATTTATTTTATTCATTACCATGTTAATTTTAAACCAAAATATAGATATGCTCATATATTATATCTTTACGGCTGTATTTCACGATTGCCTGACACTTAAAGCATCTATAAATCTTTCTGATTTTGACCCTATTAATACTGCTATATAGTAATTTAAAATTTTCCGCTCTTTAATCATAATTGATATAAAAATATTAATTCGTCATTTCAAACAAAATATTAATGCCATTCATAGCAAAGGTTGGCCACAAGGCTGTTTGCCTGATTTTTGTGAAGAAAGTATATGGTATTTGGGACATCGCGTTGACTTTTGTTCTTTGAGAAACTAATTTCTGGTTTCAAAAACATAAAATATATGATAACAAATTGTTTTTATTCTTCCCCCTCTAATGTCAATTAATACATCTGCATCTCTCTTTTTTGGCATCCTCTCCATAAACCAATAATTCCTCCTATTATGTCACACATATATAGGATTGATAAAAGTTGGAAATATTAAAAATTATAAGCGTAACATCTTAAAGCGAAACAGTTATCAAATTTCTAAATGCGAGAAAAAAATTATTTTGTAAATGATTAAGATATTAATCAAATTCGTATAATAAAATGAAATCTTTCTTGAGAAATTATTCAAAAAGTGGCAAAAACATATTGATCAGACACATAAAAAGGATCGAATTGAAATAATTATATTGATGTAAAACTGATATAACATTAAGAATAGACATAAAAAATGAGTTAACGCATTTATATAAAAAATGAGAATTGATGCTCATGTTTCATCTCTTTTATCCTGTTTCTTTCTCGTATAGGAAGCACAGGTTAATAGCAATTTAAAGTTACTAAAAATTTAAATAACGGTCATGTCTCGGAGATTTAAGACCCCGAGTCCAGGCGCTCCGTCAAAACAATCATCACATTCTTCTTCTTCTTCAGAAAGTACAATAATTTTCAAAAAATTCGAATTCCAGATTTTGACAAATCTGCACGTTTTAGACTTCTCGGTGTTCGAAAAACACAATTTCGAAAGATGCCCGTCTGTCTATCGATCTGTCTGAGTCAAAGATAATCGAAAAATGAGTTGAACTAGACGAATGAAATTTTGTATACAGTCTTCAGATTGAATTTGTATACTATCAAAATTTCACCAAAATCTGTTTTAAGGAAGTCTGTCTGCCCCACTGTGCGGATAAAAGATAACACGATAATTGCAGAATTAAGGTTTTATAGTAAAATTGGTACATAGATTTAACTTTTATAGCATAGATATCTATCAAATCCAACAAAGGGTTGAAAGTCTGTCTGTTTATACTTTTAGATATATGTAAACGCGATAACTTAAAAACCCAGTGACTTAAACATGTGAAATTTGGTATATGGTTTTGTCGTTACAAGTGTAAACGCTGCATAACATTTTTTGTTTCAATTGATATGAAAAAATTGTTCCAGATACAAATTTGAGTTAGCATTTTTACTGAATCTACCGGGCGAGTATTTTGATGTTTAATCCCCGGCATACAGTAATTATTTTATTATTGATAGAAAGTAATTATTTTATTATTGACAGTCGGATTTTATTATTGATAGAAATCTACAAATAATAAAATCCGAAAATCGAATTTGGGTTTAAAAGGTCTTTTCACAACAGATTGAAGCAAATGTACGATGCAAAAGCACACTTACTGTCACAAACTCACATGCCAAATTTGGTATATTTAAGTCATTTCGTTTATGAGTTTCACATCAAATTTGATATATTTAAGTCACTTCGTTCATGTGTTTCATACCAAATTCGATATATTTAAATTATTTCGTTTATGTGTTTCATACCAAATTTGATATATTTAAGTCACTAGTATTTTTTCTTTTCGTTTCATTTTTTATTATGTCAGAACATGATGCTGCTTTGGAGATGATTTTTTTTTTAAGTCAACAAAAATACGTATTCAAAAAATAAATATGTTATTATCTGCACGAGCATCTCAAAAAATCTGCTTTTAATGACACGTTGCCATTACATTTACAAAAGCTCTGATTTTTAAAAAAATAAGTTAGCAAATAAAACCTAGAAAAATGTGATTATAGGAAATGAAATAAATAGGAAATATGATATATTTTTTAAAACAATCAATGCAAGACAAGGTTTTTTGGATCGTTTGCAATACTAAAGTGACTCCTTCAATGAAACCATTAAAATGAATAAAAATGTAATTTAATTTGCACGAGCGCGTGGTGCTTGGCCGTTTAAGAAATGTTCTGACATGATGCAATGAAATATCCATAGCAGATTTCATTTTAGACTTTCGTATATTTCGTAAAGTACAGATCTGTGAAATGTCAACTTTTTTTTTTTCGATTTTACTCAAAAATTGAATAGGTGTCTATATTATAGATGTTAAATGTTTATAAAATGATATCTAATCACCTTTCCTTCGTTTTGTAGCTATTGTGTTTATATTTGGACAAGAATAAATCTTCTCAGAGAATTTCCTCTTAAGATTTTGCTCAAATTTGATAGAAATCTACAAATTTGGTCTAAATACCAAAAACTGCATATCAAATTTCATAAGTTTAGCTCAGAGCGCTTTTGAGTTATCTATGTCATAGACAGACGGATATTTTCCAAAAAAAAAGTATTTTTCGAGCTCAGGTATGTCTAAACCGTGAAAAATCATCGAAATTTGGAGTTCGATTTTTTTAATTACACAATTACATTAATTTCTTTATGGTACGTTTACGAAAACGTAAAATGTCTGAGCTGAAGTTAATCATTAATTAGTTGAAAAATGTGTCCTGGCATAGAGGTAACGCTTCTTCCTCGTGATCGGGGTGTCCCGGTTCCGAGTGTTATTCGGTGTACTATCTGTAAGATGTATGAATGTGCTTCACCGCCCCCTGTAAAAAGGGTTGTGCAAACGAATGTCTTGATTGTGTAGCTAAGTCGTATTATTGGCCCTAGTTGTCGCTACATTAAAAACAAAGGACGATCCTTTCGGCTTAAAATCGTTGATTACCGTCAGGCGTTTGTAAAATGGCAAGTGTATTAGTAAAAATAACAACAGAAATTAGTAAGCGCGATAACTCAAAAGAGTAGTGATTCAAGCATATCACATTTGATATCTGATTTTATGCCTACAAGTGCAGTTTTAAGTCAACTTTTTGTTTGAGTTGATTGAGAAAAAAGTGTCTTAAAACACAAATTTGATTTCTGGATACTATTAACATATCCCAGGGATTAATCATTAAATGGCTCGAAAAGTACGACACTATAGATTCCGTAAAAACGATAAATCCACTTCAAAAGTTAAAAAAAAGTATGATAAGTGTTATTGTTATTTATGGCACTTGCCATGCGACAAGCCCCACCGATACATCAACAGATTTTAAGTCGAAGATATGCGTCTCTTGTTTTTGAAGTATCGCGAGCTAGGGCCAAGAGTTCGACTTTAGCTACACAGTTGTCAAAATCGCTTGCACAGACCCTTTTTACAAGGGGGCACAGTCACACATCTCACAGATAGCACACAAAAGAACAACTATGCTATAGCCGGGACTCGAACCCGGGACTCCCAGAACACGAAGAAGACGCGCTACCTCTGTACCAGAAAGCCGGTGCATTATAAGTAAGTATAAATATTATAACTAAGAAACTTTAAAAGTATTAAAAGGTAAAAAGTAAGGTAAAAGTAAACGCAAAGGTATTTTGCGTTTATTGCGTATTGTACGGTATGCAAATGGTTTTCTGGAAGGATAAGTTAATAATACAAGAAAGTTTTGGGTAGAGCACTCCAGCGTTTTTTCAGTTCCTACTGTTAGTTTGCTCTCTCTCTCTCTCTCTCTCTCTCTCTCTCTCTTATATATATATATATATATATATATATATATATAGATAGATAGATAGATAGATAGATAGATAGATAGATAGATAGATAGATAGATAGATAGAGAGAGAGAGAGAGAGAGAGAGAGAGAGAGATCTTGTTTAAATTTTCAATCCTTTATAAAATAATTTGTATTCATCCATTCAAGTTCAAATACATTTTCTTAAACTTTTAGTGGATGAGACTCGATGTTGATACAGTTTATTCAAATACTGAATCACTAATTAAATTTAATTAATTAAGAACTAACTTTCCCCCCAAAAATCTTCATTTTCCCCACCGCCAAACAAGTAAGACTTCACTTTGAGTAGCGAAAGTCGTACTCTTGGCACTAGTTAGAGCTACTTGAAACAAGTGGCACATATCATCATTTAAAATTTGTTGATCCCCCACGCTAATGAGGTTAGGCTTAATATGTTTTCGATCGTTTATTTCAAAAGATTCTGTTTATTATCTTAAAGTTTGATGCATTTATAATCAAACTTTGTTAATTGATCGATTTTTTGGGGATTTATTTTGAAGAAATTTAAAATTAAGATGAAACAAAACAAAGCAAACTAAAAATTTCATATCTGTATTGCGTTACTCCAACTGGCGTAGAAAATTCACGCATTGGCTCTACCTTATTAGGCGTTGAATTTTCTACGCAAATTGAGTGTGCTCTTGTTTTGTTCTTATTTATTTTTAACGAATACGGACTTGATTTGGTTCCGGCCATGTATAATTTTTTTGATAAATTATTTATGTGGGAGTCTAACCAAATCTTCTAAAAACGTTAGACTCTTCAGATAGCGGGGTCTTAGTGGCGTGATGTCTAGGGTTTTTTTTTAATATTTACGGCTTGGTTTTTAGACCAAGATTAAAATAATGCAAACGAAGGACGAAGAGACTTCTTAAAGAAAATAAAAGAATTTATTTTGAGTTAAAGAGGAATATTTACAGGGGGAAGTATATACAGGGAAATATTAAAAGAATTAAAACAAGGAGATATTAAATAAATAGAAAGTTAGATTATTTCCTCTAGGAGGACGTTAGAAGTAAGAAAACATTATGACTGAAAACATATTACCGCGTAGCTTTGCAAGTGGGAACCGCTGAAGCATGGAGAGCTCCTTCTCTTTCAGATGTTAGTCGGGCCTCTGGTTTGAAAATAATTGGGACAGTTTTTCAAAAGTTCGATAAATGGCGTTGTTCTCAAATGTTGTACTAATTAAAAGGATCATCCTCTGGGAAATGATCTAACCTTTTACAACTCTTGCTTTGAATTACATTTATCATCGGATGTTGAAAAAACAAAATGAAGACAGATGATGGTTAAATATAATAGCTCTGTGGGATATCCTACATTTACATTAATTGTAATTATTTAATAAAAAGTAAATAAAATAATTTTTTTCTTTCTTGACCTAAGGAGGAATTGACTTCATTTTTATATATTACTTATTTATTATTATTTTCCTCTTGCGTAAAATAATAAGATGAGTTTTGATCCTTTTAGTGTTGTGCTTCTCAGTGGACTAGTTAGGAGTATGATGGATTAGTTAGAAGACTAGTTAAGGAAAAAGTAATAATCAGTAAAAGCGGAAAAGATAAAACATAGATAAAAATTTTTTAAAAAAGAGAGATTCTAAGATCCAGTAAAAAGTGAAAAGCTATGCAAGCACAAAAGTTTACTGGTTAGATGTGGGGGAAAAAAGCAAGTACCAGGAAACTCGGTGTTAAAGTAATAAAATATTCAAAGCCTTTCAAGAATATAGAGCTCGTGGGAAAAAAAATCGACTTATGCGCATATTAATAATAAATATCGCTATAAAGGCGATGCAGTTTCAATTCTGAGATTATGTTTATTTTCATTTGTACCGTGTTTTATGAAAGCTCAGGCAGAATAATTTCGTCAAAATTATCTTTTGCTTGAATAGTTGGGCATTTTTTCCGTTAGTCAGGCGCCAGCGGAAAATCGCCAATTGATGTAGAATTCCGCCAAATATTTTACAGCGATTTTAAGACGAAAATTCGCCAAATAATGTATAATTCCGCGAAATTTTTTGGCGATTTTTTGCTGGCACCCGGATAATGGAAAAATACTAAGAGTTGATTATAACAATGAATAATTGTGGATTATTGTCACAACTATGAGGAATTTTTCTGCATAGTTTATATTTGCTAGGCCATAGAAATACTTATTTTATTATAAAAACAAAAGGGATTCGAATCTTTAGTTCAAATTATTTTAGCATGATTATGATTTAGATTTAATTTTCGTCTGCAATTATTATTTTTTAAATATTTACTCTTAATTGTATAGAAGCAATAATACGCACGCACGCACTAACACACACACACACACAGTGTAAACACATGTCGCAGCAACATGGGTGAGTTTAAATACAGCAATTGAAATAAAAAAGTACTGTCCTTAAATGCACTTAAAAGTTTTGTAAAAATTATTTAAATTGGAAAAAAATTTAAGGAAATTGAACTAAAATGTAGATATGATAATACTATAATAAAAATAATTGAATTTCTAAATCAAAACATCGCAGGATGATCAGGATTTATATTTTATTCAACTGCAGTTATTTCTTTTAAATAATTACCTGTACATGCATGAAATATAATGTATACATTATGTGCACGTATCGTCGCAATACGCGTCAGTATAAAAACAACATTTTAAAATTAGAAAAAAAAAATGTTTTCAAATGCACATTTTAAGAAATAAGTAGCTAAAAATTATTAAAAATGGACGAAAAAATTCTACAGAAATAAAATTAGGTTCCTTTATAAATTTATCTATTAAATATTAAAGTTATGTCAGTTAACACGATGGCGACAAAATACAGAGCTAGATAGATAAAATGTGGCTAAAAAATTTAACATCTTAAGAGTATGTATGCACTTTCCAAATTTCATGCCGGCTTTCTGGCACAGAGGTAGCGCGTCTTCCTCGTGTTCTGGGAGTCCCGGATTCGAGTCCCGGTTAGAGCATGGCTGTTCTTATTTGTGCTATTTGTGAGATGTGTGAATGTGCCCCCCCCCTGTAAAAAGGGGCTGTGCAAACAAATGTGGTGAGCGTGTAGCTAAGGCGTACTCTTGGCCCTAGTGGGCCCTACTTCAAAAACAAGAGACGCTCCTTTCGGCTTAAATCTGCTGCTGTATCAGCGATGGGCTTATCAGTGGCAAGTGACATTAGTAACAACAAATTCAACACTAAATTTTCCAAGATAATTTATTGGTCTGTACTGTCACAAGCAGTCAAAAGCGATAATTCAAAACTCAAATGACTTAAATATATGAGATTTAATTAGTGTCCGTTATGTTTCCACTGTTATACCGAAAGCACCCCGATTTCAATGTTATTTTATTGTATTGTAATAGATAGCACCATGGAT
>JAOUZG010035454.1:571214-598563 GCA_026289955.1 Argiope argentata | reverse complement strand
ACCCTTCAGCTCGAAGGATATTATTTAGCTTATAAGGCTGATGCTACAGTACTCCCCTACCAGTGAGTCGGACGGGAGACGAACGATTTGGTGCGTCGAGTTAGCAACGGCTTAAGAGGCGGCTTTTGATGCGTTGAGTTAGCGACGACTTTGTTGGCTGGTAGATGGCTTTGCGGAAGGCTGCGTTGTCAAGGTCACCAATGTAGCAAGTGAAGGTCGCGGTACGAACCTGCGACGGTTGAGCCAGTAGCCGAGCGATATACCGTTCGAGCAAAAGGGACCCTTCAGCTCGAAGGATATTATCTAGCTGATAAGGCTGACGCTACAAGTACATTAAAATCGTATCAAAATAAAAAGGAGTGTTTTATAATTACAAATTTAATTTATCCGCGCATGTGCGAAAACCTCAAACTGCGCATGAGCAAATAGCAAGAACTGTGGTATGCATACGCGCAACATTTCTTTGTTTGTGTCTGATTTTAAACACCGATTCAAATCTCATTATGCCGAAAAGAAGGAAATCCAACCTCGAAAGGATCGCCTGTGTTTTGTCTGCGCACAGATCATATTTTTACCTTCGTAACAGTCCAAATATTTTTGAATGTTTGCAATAAAAATTGTTTTGTAGCTATTTTTTATAATTTCTAAACATATTTTTATGTTTGTTTGATGCTGTGTAACGTGCTCATGGAGGTTGGACTTAAGTTTAAAACTAATTTTTCTTCCAAGATGCTATACCACGGGCAACGCCTTGCGGGTACTGCTAGTATTAAATAAAAAAAATCATAGTTTCACATAAAATGCACTTTTTAATCGTAGTAACAACATACATTTAGACAAATTCAACTTATAGTAAAAATTTGAATATCTTCTATTAGCTAGGACAAATCCAATTCAGTTTAAAACTCTGAAATTTTATTCTCAACTTTTTGTACAAGTTTCTAAGATCTTTTTAAAATTTATTTACTCGTTTTGGCAGAAAGGAAAAGAATTTAATTTCATTCAAAGAACTTCATTTCTTTTCTTCTACTGACCCTGCGCTATCTAGAGATGAATTAAAAAGAAAAAGAAAAAAAAAAAAAAACTTATCTTCTTTTTCCCCCAGCGAATAAAATTACCGCAAGCGATGGCAACAGAGGTCCACATTTCCTTTTGTAAATAGTGCCACCATGTAGGAAGGAGAGACAAAGAGTAGAATCCTACTTTAGAATCCATCTCCTTTTATTTTTCTTGCGTCTGATGAGCGTTTTTTTATGTGCTTTTTGGCAGTGGAATTGTTCTTTATTCACTTTGTCAGTGGGAATGTGAAAAGTGTTACAGGAAACATTGTCTTCATTTCCGATGGTAGTATACCTCGAGTTGAAAACAAGATCTTGTTGATGTGGAGGAATGAAATTATATTTTTTCTACTTGTGTTTTTTTTTATTTTCTTTATTTCGTAACATCTTGCGTCATAGAAAAAAAATGGATCTATTTTTCTGCTGACGTCTGAAAAAAAAAATCATATAAGAGAAAGGAAGAATCATAAATTGTTTTTTTCCTAGGAAGGAACAATTTTCTTTCTGCAGTTCCTTCATTTATTAAATTTCATGAAAGACATACTGGTTATTGAAAATAAACAGATTATATTAATTTCATTAGAGATTACATCCGTTGAGGTTCAAAACAACAAAATAAGGATATAGGAAGATGAAAGGTTTTAAGCCTAAAAAGAAAGATAGAAAATTAAAAATAAGACAATTAATTAATGATATCAAAATAAAAGAAGTTATTTACTTTTTTGTACACAAATTACAACATCACTTTAAAAATTACATAAATAAATAAAAATGTATTAGAAAGATAAATTGGGCTGGGATGGCCTGGTTGGTAGAGCGTTGGACTCGCACTCCTTAGGTTACGGGTTCGAAGCTCAACGGCCAAAAGATTCCCCGAGTGTGTGGCGACTTGCGCACGTTAAATCTGTTCGTGGTCGCAAAGTCCTTCATATCGAGAGTAATATCACTGGGGGTACTGGTCAGAGGTAATTGTTCTCTGTTCCAGGTCTAAACTTACGATCTGAGATGTATGAATAAATTTGCATGAATGTAGTCCGCTCCCTAAAAAAGGGCTGTGGCATGTGTGTAGCTAAGTCGCACTCTTGGCCCTAGATGGCGCTACTTGTAAAACAAGAGACGTATATCTTCGGTTTAGAATCGGCTGATGTATCAACTTGGCTTGTCCACGACAAGTGCCATTAGTCGCAACAGAAAGATAAGTACATTCCCGATTATTCGGTCTAATGTGGCGGAAAGGCGAGCCATATAGGCAAAAATAGACGGATAGGCTGGAGTTCTATGAATTTATTTCTTTGCTCACCAATACTTGGTGGTAAGATGCCGGGTTCGAAACCGGATTGTTTCAGGTTCGAGACCCAAATTCACCTAAGAACCGTCGTGTAAGCAGATCTGGTTCACGTTAAATCCATCGGAGCCAAACGCCCTTGCGCTGATGGGCTGTTAAAGTTTGGAGAAGGTTTTTCAGGTATCGTCCTCTGCATCTGACCGCGGTTTAAAATTAAGAGGTTAGTCCCAAAGTAGCCCTCGAGTTGTTGTAAAAAACGGGATGTTAATGTAACTAAACAATACCAGAAGACTAAGTTTTTATATGCAACATACCACTTTTCAGTTTCTGATCGATTTTTTTATCTAATCCCTTATTGTTCTTTCCTCAACTCCTATATTATATTTTTTGCAATTACATCAGACTGTAGTCGCGAATTTCTACTCCGTAGATAAGAAAGCATTTTTCCCCATTAATCATCATTCCTCACTGTGTTACACTTAAAAAGAACATTAAACATACCTGAATATCTGAATACTTTATAATATAATCAGGAACAATGGAAACAACTGAGGTCCATTATACATTGAGGAAACAATGAACAACGAGTAGTACGCTGCTCTTTTCCCTTCGTATTTTGCACACGACAGATAGAGGAGGATAAAAGCAGACAACAGCTTCCATTACCTTGGTAATGTTTCGAATGCAACGCCTTGCCTCCTTCATTTAATTACTATGGAAGAAAACTAGGTCGAATAATCGCGAACCGGATACTCATGAGTGTACTGTACTTAAGTTTCTTATAATTTTAAATTCATTTGAATTTATCCCCTTGGGGGAGCAATTTAAGAAAGGAGATGAGAAGTTGCTGTATAAATACGCATGCTCTTGTTTCACTATTCGGTATACTAATGGTGTGGGTTTGAGTTACATTTACACCGACGGCGGTTGTAATCTTTCGGAATCAATGATTGTATTGACTGCATCGTAATGGAAGTGTCATCTCAGTGCTAGGCAATTTATCTCAGTGTATATAAATTTGTTATGGTGACTCGATCGTTAATATTTTAAAAATAAGGAAGAGCGGCCTTTAATTAATCTTTAATCTGAGATCTTACTGCTTGTTCTGTTATTATTTTGAAACTCCTTATTGTAAATACTATGAAATTCCGAATTTTTTTTATCCAGTTTCACCAAATAGTGATACTATATGAAAACAAATTTTATAAAATTATGTGAATTACAAATAAAAAAAAGGAAATCTTCGATCGTAAATTCCAAGTTATCAAGTGAAAAAAATTATTATATTTTTGTCATTATTTATCTTAATTAAGTCATTAACCAGTTTACACAAGTCATTAACCAGTTATAACAATCACAAGACTTCTTTACCTGTCTTTTCCCACTCCTCCCTCTCTCTATATAATGGTAATTTTTTAAAACTTTTATTTTCAATTTTTCTAGCTGGCAAACAAAGTTTTGGCACTCGACGATTTTGTAATTAAAGAACAAATGTTGTTAAAGAAGCATGCGCAATAATAATGAAATATGGTAAGAACAGATGAAGATATTTTTTTGTCCGAAAATTTTGGCGACTTTAAAACAACATGATAATAAGAAAAGCCTGAATGTATTAGACAGTGTATTGATGCTGAAGCTGTACATATATTCAAAATGCGATTACTCGAAAACGGGAATCAAATGTCGGTTTAAAAATCCCGTCTTTGCAAATACGAAACTTTGCTTCATGTACATTTTTTACTTTCTAGAACACGTGGTATTAAGTACAGTAATAGTCAAAAAATTCGAATACCAGATGTTGACATATCTCCACGCTTGCAACCTCCTTGAATTGGGGAATACATTTTCGGAAATTGTCCGTCTGTCTGTCTATGACAAAGATAATTCAAAAACGCTTTTTTTTTCTAGTGAAATTTTTTTTGAATGCAGTCTTTAAACCAAATTTGTAGATTTCTATCAAACTTTGAACAAACACCGTTCAGAGGAAGTTTGTCTGTACTGTTATTCGAATGTAATATAACACTTCATTCACCAAACCAAGAGATCTATTCGGACAAATTCGATTTATAGAATTAGCATCTACGCTACAGATATCTTTCGAATTTTGAGCAAAATCTAACATGTCTGTCGGTCTGTATTTTCAGAAAAAGGTAATGTGATAGATAACTCAACAAGGACTCATTATCAAATCTAGTAGATTTTGTGACTATAAATGCAATTTTGAGTCAATTTTTTTTCAGCCCGGTGATAGAAACAGACTTAAAATACAAATTCGACTTTTGGAAACTATTAATATCACGCCAGGGATAAATCGCCAAATAATTCGCCAAGGACAGCTCAATTGATTTGGCGGAAATAGTAAATTTAGGTCAAAGGTAAATGTTTCGTAACTTTGCTCATATAATGCAAGGCGTTTTCTGGAATCATATCCATATTAGAGAATAAAGGAAAAAGTTTTGGTAGACTATTTTCGCAGGTTAAAAATTTATTATCTAATAATAGATTATCTAATATTATCTAATAATAGATTTCTTTAATTTAATTGCTTTCTACACTTCGGTGTTTAATTTCTTGGCGTCTAATCTTTAGTATATACTATCAGAAATATTTCGGAATTTTTATGCAACAGAATTCTACGGCAAATATTTACAGCTCACAAAAAGATAAAATACTGAAATATTCTAAAAGCAAATGTGATAAAAAATTACGTTAATTCTTTTTATTTTATTTCAACCTAGTGAAATACACTGAAAACTAATACAAAAACTTGTGCTAATTTTAAAGATTCCTTTTCTATATACTGTTTAAAATAATTTAGAAAAAATTTACAAAAATGTGATGAATTTCTTTTAATTCTAACACAAAAATGTGTTATATTACAAAACAAAGTTTATCATTATATACAAAGCTTGAAATTCCATATTTATTTACCTTAAAAACAGATTAAAATATGTTTGAATTCTTAGTTTGCACAAATTAATTGATTAATTCATAGTCAAAATATTAATTGACTTAAAATATTAAAATTGGGAACTATCTTCCTGAATTCAGAAGTATGCGAATTTTCAAAACTCCAATCTAGTCCATAAAAAAGTAAATGAAATATCGATATAAAAAATTCCCATAAAATGAGTGAAGTTCACTTAAAAGTGCATAAAAAAGAAATGCATTTTTAACCCTACAAATAACATAAAAACACAATGCATCAGAACAATTCAAATTTCCCTTTAAAAAAGTACCTTTAGATAAAAAAAAGTGGAATTTGACTTTAAAATGAGACATTTTTCTTTTTTTCCCCTGTTGAAAAGGAACAAAAAAATTCTTTTTGAAAAACATAACTTTTTCTCCACCTACCAGCTTCTCTACGTTGATAGACTTGTTCTTTTCACACTTTATCACCGGAAAACAACAACAACAAAAAATCAAAGTGTAAAATGCCACTAGAGACAAGGAAGGATCCCATGATTGTGAGACAAGACGATCGTGTTGATGTGTGGTGGAATTTTTCCTCCCTTGGTATCTTGCTTTTATTTTATTACTTCTGAGGTCACAAAGAAAATGGACTTCTTCTCTTTGCTGATTACATTTTTCTATGCGTAAAAGCTGAAAAAAAGATTAATTGGTGAAAAGTTTGGCCATCTTTCCACAATGAAACACTTTTTACTTTGTCGTTTACGTAGTGAAGAGAAAGAATAGTAATCGTCAAAAAATTCGAACTGGAGATTTTGACGAATCTTACCGCTTTATATATCTCTTAATTAGGGAAACACGTTCTTAGTAGAACTAAATTTGCAAAAAGGTTTAAATTAAAGTTCGAAATTGAAAGGAAAAAAATGCAATGAATCCGGCCTGAAGACTTTTTCAAGGGTTACCCTCAGGCAGGGATTCAAACCAGGGATTTTTTCTGTGAGAGGTCTGACCTTTCGTCAAAATATCGGTCCCTCGTGACCCGAAAATCCCAGGAAAATGAGGTCTTGGAGATTAATTTGTATAACAGAAATAAAAGAACAATCTTAAAGTAAATAGATTACAGAAAAGTTTAAATCAAACAAACCAAAACCAAAACTCACAAAACAAAACAAAATAATTTTATAAAAATTTGAATCTAAATAGAATTAAAGAAAAATGGAAAAGCCCTGGAAAATGAGGTCTTAGACATAATCAGTACCGCAGAAAACTTTAAAATAAATAGCAACACAAAATTTTTAAAACAAACAAAACTAAACTAAAACAAAATATACCCGTATTAAAAGCACACAAAAACAATCAAAATAATTTTACTAAAAGGGTTTTAGAATCTAAATAGAATTAAAGAGAAATGCTCAAACCCAATCAAATCACAGTCATTAGAAAGAATCCAAATACATAGGACTCCAAAAGGTCTGAAGCTTGTCAAAACCCATCAGTGGAATTTCACCTCGTCGACCGAACGAAAATTTCGCCGCGTTTAAAACTATGAGGAATTTGGTCTTTCCTGGTGTTCCAAAATAAGATAACAAGGAGACAACAAATCAAAGAGAGATTGACTCATGAGATTCATTACACAGAGTTAAAATTTATAGTGAAGACACTTTTCAAATTTTTAGCCATATTCAATTGTGTATCGATCGGCTCTCGGTCAGTAGTTTCAGATACACGTGAACGTGATAGCACCAAAATGCAGATATTTGAAAATATCAGATTTAGATGAGGATTTCCGGCTACAATTATATTAATATTGTTACGTTTTTAGCGTAGCGGGTTCGGATTGAATGAACTTTATTTGAGGGCAGCACAAACAAATTTATTTACAGCTATTCACAGGATGACTTGAGAAAGGAAAACCTCAGATAAACGCAATTCAGCAGTCAACAGTCACTTACAGCGTAAATGCAAGCCTTACGCACAATAAAAACAGACTGCAAAACAGTTATCGTGTAACACAGTAACAGTAAATCGCTCAATAATACAACGTTAACAGCAAACGTAAACACTGCTCACTAATAACAAGCAATCCGATAGTCAAGGGAAACGCTTCTCTTCCGAGAGAGAGAAACTTCAATTTGCGGCAGCCCGTCCCTTATATAGCCGGGCGAAAGAGCCGCGAAGCTTCGGAAATCACCGCGAGTGATCCAGCGGCTACCAGACTATTTCTTTCGCCAAAGTACCCCGGCTGGCACCAAGCTCTTTGACGCCGTCGCCAATCGCTCTCCCTTCCGCACGTTTCAGTGCCGTTCGCCCGCTTGTAACAATATCTTAAATTTTTGTTTGAATTGTTGGAGAAAAATATGTCTAAAACAAAAATTCAGCTTCTTGGATACTATTAACTGCATGTCAGATATTAATCGCCAAAACGTTCACAAAAATTCAGTAAAAATTTTTAGTTTACACCAAAGGTTAAAATGTGGTAACTATCGTAAGTTAATACCATGAAAAGAAGTTTCTTGGATTAACACCTATATTAAAAAGGAAACGAGAAAATTTTGGATTTACAATTTTCGCTGGTTTAGCTGACTAGAAATAAATTTCTTTAATTTAATTGCTTTCGCCGGTTTGGTGTTTAATTTCTTGAGGACTGATCGTTTTAGTTTTTAGCATGCACTATGATAAATATTAGAGTATTGAATTCTTTTTTATTTGAAATGTATAAAATGCAAGTGACGGCTTTATGGCATAGAGGTAGCGCGTCTTCTTCGTGTTCTGGGAAACCCAGGTTCGAGCCTCGATTCGGGCATGGTTATTCTTCTGTGTGCTATCTGTGTGATGTGTGAATTTGCCCCCCCCGTGTAAAAAGGGGCTGTCAAGCAAATGTGGTGAGTGTGTACCTAAGTCGTGTGATAATTCCTTGTGATAATCAACCAAAATTATAACTTATAAAGTCTCTCAAAAGGCAAGATCTCATGATGGAAATCAAGACTCCAGGACCCAGATGGACGCTACGTATTTCTGACTCTATAGTGATTGTTTAGTTGTCATACATATGTTCACAATTTAATTTGTCAATTTCCCCCCGTTTTCAGTTGATAATCTAACTCCCCTGTAAGTTCAACCCATAATCACCATTTGTTTCAGTATTCTTGTCCCCTCTATCCAGTTATAACTTCAGAAAAAATTGAACAGATTCGTTTAAGATTTGACACCGATGGCATTCTCTCTAGAAATCCCTGAATGGGTTATCGCCTCTCTCTCTATTTTTTTCCTTTAACAAATTTTAGTTATAATTTTAGTTATATTAGATAACTTAGCGTTATTGGCACCGGGGGCACAGGATGGCGTTATGTTGTGTAGCTAAGTCGTACTCTCGGCCATTGTTGACGCTACTTCATAAACAAGAGACGCTCCTTTCGGATTAAATCTGCTGCTGTATCAGCGAGGGGCTTGTCCATAGGTAAGTGCAATAAATCCCAACAACAACATAAAATGCAAGTGAAATCAAATTTTCCTATAATTTATTGATTAATTCATAATCAAAACATTAATTGATAATTGAGGAATTCACTTAATATAATATAAGTGAGTATTGCCTCAGAGAATACACAAGTGCACGAAATTTCTCTCTAATTTATTCCCTCGAAAAGTATGTAAAATATCGATCTAAAAAATTCCATTATATAAACATAAAATAAGTGAAGTTCTCTAAAAGTATAATAAAAAGAAATACATTTTTAAATCGCTAAATAACATCAAAACACATGGAAGAACAATTCAAATTTCCCTCAGTAAAAAAAGAGTGGAATTTTACTTTAAAATGAAGTACTCTTCTTTTTTTTTCTCGAAAAAGAAACGAAGAAATTTGCTTGTGAAAAACATAATTCTTTTTTTCAGCTTCTTTATGTTGATAGACTTGCTCTTTTTCCACTTTATCACCAGAAAACATCAACAGAAAAAATGAAAGTGAAAAATGCCACTAGAGACAATTTCTCTATTTCCGAAGGAAGGATACTATGAATGGAAGGCAAGATGACCTTATTGATGTGGTGAAATTTTCTTTCCCTTGGTGTCTCTCTTATATTTTATTACTTCTGGGATCACTGAGAAAAGGGATCATTTCTCTTAGGTGACGTCTACATTTCTCTCTACATGTTAAAAGAAGAAAAATGTTACATAGTTTGAAAGTTATCTTATCTTTCCGTGCTGGGACACTTTTAAATATCTGGTATACGTAGTATAATAATCATCAAAAGATTCAACCACGAAATTTTGATGGATCTCTAATGTTATACCAAACATTTTTGAAAATGTCCGTCTGTACACTTATGACAAAGATAACTGAGAAACGCTTTGAGCTAGACGGATGAAAATTGACACAAGGATTATACATTAAATTTGCAGATTTCCATCAAATTTTGAGTAAAATCAGTTCGGAGAAAGTCCATTTGTCCGATTATAACTTAACACTATAACTGCTAAGAAAAATGTAGAGGAGATAAAATTCGAATACAATATAGTAGATAAAATTCGGAATGCAGAGTTAACATATATCTTTAGGAATTTCGTATTAATTACATTTAAATATTGTTGTGTTGTGTTGTGACTAAAGGCACTTGCCAAGGGCAAGCCCCAACTGATACGATCAGCAGATTTTAAGCTTAAGATATGCGCCTCTTTCTTTTACAAGTAGCGCCATCTAGGTCCAAGAGGACGACTTAGCTACATATACATCACAACCCTTTTCAGGGGGCTTACTTCATTCATGCATTTCATTCATTCATCGCAGATCATAATTTAGATCCTGAACAGAGAACGATCACCTCTGACCCAGAACCCCCAGTGGTATTACTCTCGACTTGAGGACTTTGGGACCACGAACAGATTTTACGAGCGTAAGCCGCCACACACTCGGGGAATCCTTTGGCCGGTGAGCTTCGAACTCGTAAAATGAGGAGTACGAGTCCAACGCTCTATCAACCAAGTCATCCCGGCCTCATTTAAATATTGTAAATATGTATGGACTTTCGTGTAAATATTGTAAAAATTTGTAAATAGTTTAATTATAATGGAGAAACATGAGAAATACTACGAAAAATGGGGTGATATCTTAAGATACGTAACTGTTTTTACAAGTAGTACAAGTCTTCTGTTTTATACTATTTTATACTGAAGTTGTATACTATTTTATACAACTTTAGTATAAAATAGTATAAAACAGTGAAAGTTTCAAGGATAAATTGAAGAAATTTCGGGGAAAATAGGGGGAAACCATAAGAATTGTTAGCTATTTTGTGTTGGAAAAATGGCCAGTTTAGGTCAATATAGCAAAACACCGTGAAAATTACCAAAAAAAAAAGAGAAATACTGAGGAAAATGAGGAGATAAATTAAGATACATATCTATTATTTTGGAGTGAAAATGGGCAATTTTGGTCTAAAATAGTATAAAACAGTGAGAGTTTCATCGATAAAGCAAAGAAATAGCGGAAAAATAGAGAGAAACTATGTGGTGAAAAGTGGTCAATTTAGCTCAAAATAGCATAAAACAATGAAAATTACAAGATTAAACAGTGAAACTTACAATAAAAAACAGGAGAAATACTGGGATAAATGGAGAGATATCCTAAGATCCAAATCTGTTATTTTGGAGTGAAAAATGGGCAATTTTGGTATAAAAATTTGTTTTTAGAGAATATTCGTTGAAGTTCCACAGTTGCCTGGAATGAAAGAGTTCGGATCACAAGCTTCGTTGGTTGGCTTGAGCTTGAGAGAGTGTATTTTCTCTTGTTGCCGTTGCTATCTATAGCTTCGCTGTTAGCTGACATTAGCGAATCAAGTAGAGTTAATTCGCTATGAATGTTGTAGCTTTTGTTGCGAATATTGAATACACGTTTTCCTAGACAATAAAGTCTACATCTCCGCATTGTTCTTATGTGAGAATTTTCTTCGTAACAATATTTTAGACAATTATATAATTTTTTACCAAATTCAGATTCGTTAAATAAAAATTATTAACCAAGGATAATTTGTCGATCTGTACTTTTACGAGGGCAAATAAAAAGTCTTTGCGCCTATTTTTTTTAGCCAAAATACAGCTGTGAATACAAAGCGAACATATATACTCCCAGAAGTGAACGTTCCTTGAACCGTACCAGCCGTGTCTGCCTTTTGCTCCGATGAGAGGCACTGTTATCAGTCATTTAAGAGGGGGTTGTTCTTCAGACATCCACGATTCATGAACAGCGAAGTGTTATTCGTTTTCTATGGAGCAAGGGACAAATGCACAAAGTAATTCACAGTGAAATGCACCCCACGTACAGGGGAAAGAGTCTCTCTTTGAGAAGTGTACAATGGTGGTGTCGAGAGTTTCAAAAAAAGTCTTGATGACTTACATGAAAATGAGCGCTCATTTGAGAATCTGGAACACCCACCTTACAGTCCAGACCTTGCCCATAGTGATTTTTCACGTTTTCGGTCCACTGAAAAAGTTTCTGGCAGGACAGAGATTCACATGTGACAAAGAAGCCGAGAACGCGATCTGACGGTGGTTCCACCGGCAGCCGGAAGAATTCTACCACAGGGGGATCTCTATTTTAGTGCTGCGATGAGACAAATGTCTGAACCGGTGTGGTGACTATGTGGAGAAATATTGTAATGTACTTTGTACACCATGTATATTTGTAAATATCTGTATGTACTGTTTTTTGAAAATAAAAAACAGGCGCAAAGACTTTTTAATTTGCCCTCGTAGAAATATATAGGTTGTTAACTCAAAAATGGAATGATTTAAATATGTGAAATTTTGTATGAAATGCTGTAACTACATATGTAGTTTTGTGTCAAAATTTTGTTTTAATCGATTGGGTAAAACGGGTCTAAAACACCTATTTTCGGATACTGTTAACCGCATGCCACAGATTAATCGCCAAAAAATTCGCCAAAGATGCCAATAAATACATTAAATTTACCTCAAAGGTTGATACTTCGTTACCATTGAAAGCCAATGGCATGTTCTCTAAGATATTTCCTTTGTTAAGGCGAAAAAGATTTTGGGGAGATCATTGCCGCTGTTTTGTAAGATATTGATTTCGTTCTTTTCTCTTTTTTTTCGTCGTCCATCGTAAGTTGAAAAAAAATGGTCGTCGTACATGAACTTTGAGTATTTGTATTACTTTGGATTAAATTATGTTCTTTATATCTCTACCTTTCAAAACGTAAAGTGAAATCGCATTTAATTTTATTCAACGAATTTTGTTCCTTTTTTTATATGGATTTATGCAATCCTAAGACAAATTTCGAATTCTTCTTCTTTCGAACGAAACGAATAACATTACAGCGAATGGCAACATCAACCCACATTTCCTTCTGTAAATACTACTACGTTGTAGCAATGAGATAAAAGAGCGGGATTCTACTTTAGAACGTATCTTCTTCTGTTTTTCTTTCTTTCTTTTTTTTTTCGTCGGCAAGGAATTTATTTCTCAGCAATGTTATTTTTTTTTCTGCGCCTACTGGTTTCTTTGTGTCGGTAGACTTGTTCTTTGTGCACTTTGTCACCGGAAAGGGAAAAACGAAAGTGAAAAATGTCACAGGAGACAATGTCTTCACTTCCGAAGCAGGGATACCTTGAATAGGAAAACAAGGTGTTGTTGATGTAGAGAAGGAGAAAAAAATCTCGATGGTTTTTTTTACCGCTTTAGGCGATTTTGAAAAAGAGGGACTCTCTCTTTTGACGTCTACATTTTTATTTTACTGGGGAAAAATGATCGAAATATGTGTTGCTGAGCTCAAGAGGGATCATTTTCTACACTTGGAAATGCCTGCATTGAAAAAAAATTATATCTAGCCTCTTAATGTTTGAAAGTAGGTAAAATATCCATAAACTTGAAATATTTAAAGGGTGAATTTGAAAGTTTTCTATGGTGAATAACGATCTTGGATTAAAAATAACTTATGGTAAATGAGAAAAATATCTAAAATTTGAAATATTTAAAGTCTAAATTTGGAAGCTTTTCATGGTAAATGTTGATCTTCAAAGAAAAATATCTAAAATTGGAAATATTTAAAGTATGAATTTGAAGGCTTGTCCGTTAGAAATGATGACCATGATTAAAAAATATCTAAAATTTGAAATATTTAAAGAACGAATTTGATACCTGTCCACTATCATTGATGACCTTGAATTGAAAAATATTTAAAATTGGAAATATTTAAAGTATGAATTTGAAAGCTGTCCACTACCATTAATAATCCTGAACTAAAAAAATTTCTAAAATTGGAAATATTTAACGTATGAATTTGAAAGCTGTTCACTATAAATGATGACATTGAATTAAAAAATATCTAAAACTTGAAATATTTAAAGTCTGAAACAGAAGACTATCCAGAATGAATTATGACCTTGAATAAAAAATATCTAAATTTTGGAAATATTTAAAGTTTCAATTTGAAATCGTTCCATGATGAATGATATTTTTTTGTTTCTGTCCATCCGTATTTATGTGAACACGATAATTCATAAACATTAGAAACTAGATGAATGATTTTCAACTCAAATTGCAGATTAGCTTAATTTGTTACCAAGTCTTAAAACTAGTATATTGCCTGGTTGTTCGCTTATCAATATAGGAAGATGACAATCAAAAATCATGTCAAGCATCTATATGAAATTTGATCTGTGATGATATCAAGACTATATTCTCTTTAACAAATTTTGGATTCAACAGAAAGAGGGTCAAAATGCTAATTTGGCTCTTAATCTATGCACTACGAAGACGAATATCTGCTGATATTGATATATTCATGGGATGAGCACATAGTAAGATGTTGCTGAAATAGTGCTCAATATTAAATTAATATGAATAGCTCGGTTTTTAAAAACGGGAGTGAGGATAAAAATATTGCTATCGATTTTTTGACGAGAGAAGGAATTCGCAATGCAAGAATGAATGTGTTTTCATGCTTTTTTCTGGGAACCGTCAATAAATTTCTAAAATTTTACCTGCAAATCAAGCGCCTCAATAGTCGCATTTCTCTTGTTCAATACCCCCCGGGGGGCCTCGAATTGAGGATGATATACCTCCGGCATTGTGGACCATGGAGGGTACACTAATAGATGGTTCCACCCATCGATGATGGGACGTACTTCCTAAGGGAAGGGTTGTACCGTGAACGGTGGATCGGCTCTTAGAACTCAACCACAGTTCCTGCCAGTATTGCTGTTGTGGCAGTCAGGCCATTCAGTTTTATGGTTTAAATCCTTGGGCCTACGGACGGGTTGGAAAGTCTGGTAAGACATAGTCTTGTTCAATTAGAGACCAATAAAGGATGATTAACGACTAGCGTTGATTTTACCTTTGAAACGATTTCTGCGAAATTATTGAGAATGGCTGACGAACCATTCGCCTCGGAATTGTATACGTATCTAGATTCTACATGTTATCTAAAATTATAGTTTACGGTGAACTTTTTTATTGTTAGAAGACTAATATTCCATTTCCTGCCATTCTAGTATTATTGAAGTAAATTTCAAAGGATTTTTTTAAAAAAGGCAATCAAATCTCAATTTCGATAAAAACCTTTTAGAAATGACTTTGGTCACTTTGAAAAAAAATTACCGAAAAATGCAAGAGTTTTTGCCTTGTTTCTATTAGGACCCGAGATATACAGATGCTTAGGGAAAATTCCATATCTGTAATAGGCTTATAGCTGTTCACACATAGAGTGATGTTTTTCTATGTAGTTGTACCTACGAAGCGAACTCTATAAGTGCATTTTAAACGCTATTACTGTTTTTGGACTGGGGACTTAATGCCTGCTTGTATTGTAAGTTTCCATATTATCTGTTTTTTGTATACTCTTTTGTTGTGTATTCTAGCAACTTTTTCTGTTCTTCCGTGTAATCTAAAATTTGGGCTTTCTTGTGTATTAAAATGTTTTTACTATTATTCCACGTATTGTACTTTTTAATCATACACCCTTCAGAGTATTTTCGTAACAATATTTTTTTACCATTTGCAAGAAATGATACCGATTACTGAATAAAATTGATTTCATACACTTAACAAATATCTTGTGAGAATGACTTGACCTTTTAGAAAGTTTGTTGGAATTCCTGGTTTCACCATAACATGATGTAACCTTTTAGCTGTATTGTTTAAGCGTAAGAAAAGTACAAGGAAAAACACTTTCTGTAGTTTCTAATTGTTAACGAAGGTAATTAATTACAATACAAAATGTGCCTTCCGGAATTCATTTTCAAATCAATAATTGGGGGGGGGTGAATTTTTTGGCCCCAAAACAAATAGTGCAATGGTGACGTCAGGAAAAAAATCCCATGATCCCACAGTAACAAATATAAATATAAGTTTCAGTTCCAATTTAAATTCAATTGCGTTTGCGTTCAAGAAATATATTAGAACGGGGCCAAAGATGGTTGTTTGCTTTATAAAGGATTCTTGTACGTAAAATAAAATATGTGTAGATATTTGTATATAATTATCTGTGCCTGTGTCTTCATCCAGCAAATACAAAAAAATGATAAGAGTGAGAAAACCTCGATTAATGATTTCGATGTTCATGTGACCTAATTCATATTGGAATACCTCGGTAAGAGTGAATTTTCGCTTATATTTCAATATATTTGTATTTGGGGCCTAAAAATCCCCCCCCCCCCCAATTATTGATGCGAAAATGAATTCCGGAAGGCACATTTTGTATTGTAATTATTTTCATAAACTGTTAGAAACTAAGGAAAGTGTTTTTACTTGCACTTTTACTACGCGTAAATAATTCAACACCATCTATTAGACTTTTTTGGAAATTGTTCAAATTTTCTGAATACATCGCAAAAGGAGGTGAGAGAATCCACAAATCCATGAAGGTCATGACCGAGTCCTCTAGCGAAAGTGTTTTCCTCGATTTCTGAGTATAACGATGAAATATTTCTGCTTTTGTTTCTTATAGCATACGGAAAAAAATAAAGTATGCATTTAAAAAAAGACATTTTTTTTCGATCATTTATATCAAAATTTTGACAATAAGCAAGTATAAAAAATCTTATTTATCTAAATAACAGCATTTTGACTTATCGTTTCCAGATGAGCCCAAATATGCAGACCACCAGATGGTTATCTTTATTAACAGATTTAATTCAATATTCAATATCCATCTTTTTTGGTGATAATATTTTTTACCGAATTTTATTCACTTAGTTGATTGCATTTTTGAGTTGCCGAGGTCGCATTTACTTAAACGATAAAATTTTCTTAAATGAATTTTTTTCAACATTAAACATAATTCAACGAGTATGGTATTTGGAACCTTTTCTAAATTTCATCTATCTAGTTTAAAACAAGAAGGTAGCGGTGGCCTGGTGGTAAGGTATAGACTCTTCAGCCGTAGAATTTCAGGTTCCAGACTCGATTACACTCAAGAATCGCATCGTAAGGGGACCTGTTGCACATTAACGTGCGTCCGCTGGCGTGGTGTGGTGTAGAGAGGGGCCGGGGTTAACAGCTCGGGTGTCGTCCTCGTCATCTGCGATTCAAATTTACATGGTCCGTCCCAAAATAGCTCTACTGCTGCTTTACAACGAGATATTAATCTAACTAATTTAAACTAAATTAGTTTGAAACATTGTTTAGTTATATTATTCAGAAATTTAATTGGGCCCAGTTGCTCATTAGATTTGATTTAGTTTAGTAATTTTACTAAAATAAAAACCAAGTAAAAGTTTAAAGTAATCTTTTATTCCATTTTAAAGCAATACCGGGCTATTTTCGGATTATCATATTATTCTGAATCGTGGTCGAATGATGTGGAAGACACCAGAGCTGGTATTTATAAAATATTTAACAATTTTTTTTAAAGAAACCTCATTTATTTAGCATGTTGTTTGGAGATTTGGAAACCAATTGTTTTCAACTTTAAATTTCATGATGTTTTTTTTATGTCCTTAAGATTGATCACATTCAGATTTTAAATGTATCTATTTCTTAATATTGATTTTATTCAATTTTTGATTTCAATGTGTTGTAGTGTTAACCTTATAAGCCAGATAATATCCTTCGAGCTGAAGGGTCCCTTTTGCTTGATCGGTCTGTTACTCGGCTACAGGCTCAAACGTCGCAGGCTCGTACCTCGACCTTCAATCGCTACAGTGTTATAATTTTTAAAAATTATATTAAATTTTACATTTCTTGCGCAGTTTTAATGTTTTTGAGATTCAGTATTTTTAGATTTTAAATGTTTTGTATATGTTTTAATGTTTTTCGGTACTTTTGAATTCTTCATATGCTTTTTAAAGTTTTTATATTGATTTTATCCACACGCTAGCTTTTACTAGAGACTTCGTAAGCGTTGAAATTTTGATGTGTCCGTGTGTGAGAACTGACTATCTAATCACAATGTAAAATGTTATCAAGCCGTATACATGCGTGAATTTTCAACGTCAATTGGAGCAACAAAAATGCGGGAATTTTTTACAATTGGAGTAACGCAATACAAAAAAGTAATTTTTAATTTTCCTTATTCTGTTTTATTTAAATTTATAAGTTCTTAAAAATGAACTCGAAAATTTGAATAATTAACGATGTTTATTGCCTGAAACATTAAGAAATAAACAGAATCGTTTTGAAATAACCGGTTAAAAACATGTTAAGCCTAACCTCATTAGCGTGGGGAAAAATCAACCGAAGTTTACTCAATTGGCTGTGGGGAAATGACGATTTTTGGCTATAATTTAGCTTTTAATTAATAAAAAATTAACCTCTCTGTTAGCCGGAATAAATACTAGCCTCTTCTAGACTATAATCAATCTATGTGCAAAATTTCATCCAACTTATTTCTGCTGTTCTGGCTTGATTGACTAACATCCTCCATCCATCAACTCAAACTTTCACATTTATAATAGTAGTATGGATTAAAAATATAATATAATATATAACGCTATTATCATTCAATACTCAGAAGTATTTTTTTAGCGCGTGTCTTGTAATATATTCTTTTTTATTTAATTTTATCTTGTAATATATTCTTTAACCGCAAATTTTTCTCAAGCATATAATAGATTTATAATACATAATATATACACATAATACATAATACACTCACATAATACATTTATTATTCCTTGGTGTACCCCAATAATATATAAAAGGTAGAAGGTAAAATTTTTTCCTCTACAGCTTTCTCTACAAATATTTTATAACGATACCATATTTACACCTTCAATACCTTAAGTCATAAAACATTTATGAAAATTATTCAATATATAGTGGAGATTTTAATGCAATTTCTATCCAAATAAGAAATTTTTTTTTATTTCTTTTCTTCTATTAAAATAAGTATATGGTTCAAAAGAAATTTATTATATCCACTTCTTGAGGACGTGGTTATTTAAATTTATGTATTTATTAAAATATATTCCGAAAAAGAAGCAATCACGATGTGAATACAGAAAGCTGCTTTTATCATACTCAAAGTTTTGAATTCTAGTCCTGGCAACGTTTTTTTGTTGTTTATATTTAAAGAGTTTGAATAAAAATTTGAGCATTTTACGATGAACATGTTTATGAGTTCGCCATTTTGTTTTCGCTAATGATGATCAAACTATTTTTTTTTTTTTAAAAAGTAATAATCTAATAAAAGAATCTTAATCGAAAAATATTTTACCGCTCTAAAAATTTTCAAATCCTTTTTTTCTACAGGTTTTCATTTAATTCAACTAATGACATGTTGGTAAAAGTGGAATTTAATGCTCATTACCTATACAGAGTTCTAAAATTCTTTATAATCATGCGTTTTCGGCGATAAAACAATACTTGTATTTTAATTAGTACTTGTATTTTAAACAGTACTTGTAATTTAATAATATTATTAGAACTGCATTATTCATTTCTTAGTTTTGCTATCATGTCAGAACATAATATTGTTTTTTGGAATGAGGTTTTGTGGCGTCAACAATAACCCTAAGAGAAAAATTGAAATTTTATTATCTGCATGAGCATCTCAAAAAATCAGCTTTTAATAACGTGATGTCATCCCATTTTCTAAAGCTCTGATTAAAAAATAATTTAATGACCGCAAATAAAACCTAGAAAAATGTCATTTTGAGCACGTGATTATGTAAAATGAAATAAATAGGAAATGTGATATTTTTTTAGACAATCAATGCGAAACACATTTTCTGGATCGTTTGCAATACTAACATGACTCATTTAATGAAACGATTAAAGTAAATAAAAATATAATTTAACTCGCACGAGCACGTGGTGCTTGGCCTTTCTGGAAATTATGTTCTGACATGATGCATTGAAATATGCATGGCAGATTTCATCTTAATCTTTTTTTTTTAGTTTTCATACAAACGGTGTAAACCGATGTCATTTTCTAATAAACATAAAAGTTTTTGCTATAATTGTAATAACGCTTTATATAATATATTTAAAAATAAAAACTTCGGAACTGAAAAAATAGTTTTCTAATATGATGGTGTGATTTGATAGTCACGTTGTTATTTAAACCCGCTTAACTTTCACTTAAAATAACTTATTCCAAGGAAAATATATATATAAAGCTCGATTGATTTTCAGATGTTGAAAACTATATCTTTCCTAAATGTTAGTAATTATGAAACATGAGTCATGGGAAAAAAGTGATGGTTTGCTATTAGACTGATACCACGTGACTCAAAAAATAATGTTATCACATAATAAATGGAAATCAGCTTAGCAAATTTCATTTTTTTAGTTTATTATTCAAGACGTTAAATAAAAAAAGTACAAACATAGCTTCCTGTACTTAATAAAAAAGAATTGTAAAATAGAATAATTTTTTTTGACATATAGATTGTTGATTTAAAATACCGTTTCTTTTTTTTACCGTTAATGAAAAATATTCTTTATTAAAAGTTGCAGATCAAATGATCTGCTTGCTACTTCAAAATGATTTCTTTATTCTGTTAATTGAAAAATATTCTAGTGGCTCAAATGCATTAAAAACTTCCTTGCCTTTTTTTTTCGTTTATCTTAAGTATGAATTTCAAATTGATCACAGAAGTAGAATGTTTAGAAAATCATTGAAGCCGAAATTCTTTCGCGAACAATTCAAAAATAGCTGTTTAATGAATACAAAGTGGATTTCGCTTTTAGAAAACCGTCTATTTAGAACGTCAAATGCAATGAAAAGTTCTTTCTAGAGATTTGACAGCGTTGGCAGTTCTGACTCTATTCCTTTCCGAGAAAGCGAACGAAGGTCATGGTATTGAAAATTCTATCAATAATTTATTTGTCATTCGAGAAAAAAAAGAGAAGTAAATCGATGGATGAGTGTCAGCTTAAAAGCTCAAGGATTATTGAAAATGACTAAATAATCTTCTAGGAAATTTACAACACCGCGAATGAAAAGTTCCGAAAGAATTAAAGATAATAATCCAAAAAATATAAACAATAATAAGAAAAATAAATAAATAAATAATAAAAAAAGAGCAAAAGTTATCTATTGTTTTACAATTACTTGTTATTATTTAAAATAAATAGCCGTCTTTGGCAACCAAAGGATAATTAAAGTTGTAGGCTATTAAGCGATTAATATTGTACCGCGCTTCGGTGTTCGTTTTGACTTAGAGGATAAAATAATCTCTCGAAAATCACGAGATGCTTAATTTTAAAAATCTCTAGAAGATTCAGGAAATGACAGTAGTTACGAGTCACAATTCCTCAGCTCGAAATCAGTGAATACAACAGGAAACAGTTTCCAAACACAGACGTCTCTAAATCACAACTTCTGTGCACTAAATTAACACTCAAGTTTTCACTACTCTCTAATGATCATGGTCGATCGGGCGGTGGTATTTATACCTGAGTTGGCGTGAAAATCTAGGACTTTCGCCAAGATTTTAGAAAGTTCTAGGCTATCTTGCTTAGTAATGGTCCTTGAACTTAAGCGACGAAATTTTCCTAAACTATATATTTTCGCCAGATTTTGCCAAGTCGTCAAGAATCCTGCCAAAAAGTCGCCAAGTCGCCAAAACAGAGGAAATACTGTTAACAGCCGGAACTGCACAATTTTCTCCCCAGAATCTGAGTATTTCAAATCTGTTTGAGATATTTCAAGTCGAATACAAATATTTATAGAAATATTTACAAAATTTGTAACTTCTATCATAAACAAAATCTATATTGTTACAAATATTTCTGAAATTCCTAAAAGATCATGTACGACAAAATTCTTCATCTTTTTGAAAAAATTTGATAACGTATTTTATATTGTATATCGTGCAACATATATAGAATATTGTGTATTAAAAATTATAATGCTTACAGTATGGCGTAAATTATGATATGCCCAAGGATAAAAATGTTTGAAACGTTCTACGTATCCAAACCTAGGGGTACAAAATTTGTCATGTAGTTATTTCTTAGGTAGCAACTGCTCATTAAAAATTATTAAAACTTTTTCTTATATTTTAAAATTAATCACAATTTTAACACTTTTTCTTAGCAAGTAAAGCATTTTTTTAAAAACAAAAACAGCATTTATATAACTTTAAAATAAAAAAAGCATTTTTAGCGATATACCGGTTCTATTGTATGCAATTTTTTCTCTAATTTTAATAAATTTTTCCAAAATATTTTAAAGCATATTTTTTATCCGTGCTTTAATTTAGGTATTTATATTCGTATACAAAGATATTAATACATTTTTATGAGTTGTTGTTGCTACTCATAACGCTTTTCAAGCCTACTGCCCGGCCTTACAAGGAATTAAGCCAATTGAGCGTCTCTTGTTTTTCAGTAGCGCCAAGTGGCGCCAAGAGTATGACTTTTTAATCTGGAACAAAGAACGATCATTTCTGAACCAGTACTCCTCTGTAGTATAACTCTCGACATGGAAGACATTGTGATCACCCCAGATTTAACATCCATCACACACACACGGAGAGTCTTTGGCTGGCGGGTTCGAACTCGTAGTCCAAGGGATGCGGTTCCAACGCCCTACCAACCAGGCTATCTAGAGCCCTTTTTTATGAGTGATTTTTGTAATGTCTACTCTATAATTATGAGAAAACTTTCATATTAAAATAACGTGAGACGAATTAGCCCTTAGATCTTATCATGCCAAAATGTTTGAAACTAGAGGCTAAAATTTCTACACCCCCTCCTCCCCTTTTATTTCTTTTAGGGAAGTAACTTCTTAGAAATTATTCTGTTGAAGGAAAAATAAGAAATACGGCGGATGACTTCTTTTTTAGAGACGTCGACGACGCTGCATTTTGTAAAAGCTGATGATCTCAAAGAATTATGATGATTGAGATAAGATATGATTCACCAAAAACGTCAGCTCATATATTTACTCGCGTTGAAAAATGTCACACTTAAATCACATCTGTGATATCTTGATGATTTATTTGTTCTTTTTTTTAAATCTTCAAAATTTGCGGCTGATTAGGAATAAACTATCTTGGTTATTAGAGAGGTATATAATTGGGAAGGGGTATAATTTGGATAATAAAATAACAAAAAAAAGCTTGGATAATAAAATAAAGAATGATTCTAAAAGTGAGCAGGAGAGAAGTATAAATGTGCAATTTGTTTAAATATAATTAAACTATCCATCTTCGGTGGTCAGGCTGTAATATTGGCTTCCTTGGTTGCTAAGCAATAAATATGGAAGATATTTATTTAAAATTTCATCTTTTTATATTCGCTAGAGGTTGAAAAAAGCGAATTTAATGGGATCAGTTTGCCACAAATTACTACGGGAGTAAATTGAAAAGTGTATATTTTTTAGTAAATGCGTTAAATTGGCGATTATATATAATTAATGATGATTTATCATAATCACCAATAAATATAGTAGTGATTATGAATAATCAATGGAAATTATGCAGAATCACATGTTTAATCATATTTACCATAACATATATAATACAAAGTAAAACCGGGATGGCAGATACTTTGAATTCCAGTGAAAAACAATCTTTGTGTTTAATTATAACTAGCAGTACCCGCACGGCGTTGCCCGTGGCATCGCATCCAGGAAGAAAAATCAGCTTTAAACTTAAGTCTAGCCTCCACCCGATATGACACGGGCATGTTACGCAACATCAAACAAACATAAAAATATACTTAGAAATGATCAAGGAATAGCTACAGAACAATTTTTATAGAACAAAATGAGAAATATCCAGATGGTTACGAAGGCAACAAAACGATATGTCCGTAAACAGCACACAGGTGATCATTTCACTCCTCAGGAGATTAATTTCGTCTCTACAATACAGTTGCAGTGCGATTTAAAGAAAGATGGTTATTTTGCTCACCAAAAGACTCTCCTTCCCTAAGTGTGGACAATATTTCTCTGAAATTCTTTAACCAAACGTTTCTTTACTATTCATTTTCCTTATTTCGCAATAAACGCTTTTTTGGCATTTAATGTGTTCCAGCCAAGATTGGATTTCCTTTTTAAGGCATAATGAGATTTGAATCGTTATTTAAAATCAGATGTAAACAAAGAAATGTATCGCTGATGCATACCACGGCTCTTGCTATTTGCACATGCGCAGTTTGAGGTTTTCGCTCAAGCACGGATAAGTGCAAAGTTGAAATCGTAATTATAAAACTCTTTTTTTTTTAATTTTGATATGACTTCAATGTACGAAAACCTTCCCCAATAAATACTCTACAAAAAATCTAATCTAATATCCGTTAACTTGTCTCAATTTTTTGTGGTTCTAACATACAGACGCTTTGAGGAGATTTCATTGTATACTATGTATAAATATTGGCGAAAGCACTTTTGAACGACTTAACGGAGTCATAAAATTATTTTCAATTTCAACATAATTATAAAATTTTGTTGTAAACTGTGAATTAAATTGAATTAAACAAAATTAGAATGAGAAAAAAAAATTGTGCGGAAATGAAATTCGTATCATTAGTCGGCGGGTTTCCTCAAAACTTTCGTGTATACTCACTATTAAGCATGTCTTCCTAGAAGACATCTTAAGCCTAGTTCCAACGACCTACGGATCTTCAGACGGGCTACGCGTCCCCCCGTTTTACCCCTCTTGAGGTCCTTTGATGCCTGGACACTTAACCGATAATTTGAGGAAAACTTCGGAACGTGTCTAGAGGCATAGAAAGACGCCAGAAACTGCAAGAGAGGTAAAATAAGGGAACGCGTGGTTCGCGTGAAGACTCGAAGGTCGTTGGAACTAAGTTTTACATGGTAGTGGCGTACAACAGTTATAAAAATACTAACTTTTAGCATGAATTTAGCATTTTTATAAATCTACCATGTAACCTTTGGAGAGTTATTTGGCGATTAATCCCTAGAAATTCATCAAAACTCGTGAAATTTTTACAATAATTTCTTTTTATATTCCTCGTATACGGAAAAGTAAGAAACGGACTATTGATTTGACTTGGAGAATTCTATAATGTCTTTTGTTCCATTTAGATTACAATTATAAAGATAAATATATGATATTTAATCAAATCAAAATACCCTTAACTTTTATTCCGGGTTTGCTCTCAGCCAGTTATAAGATCTCAATTAGCGCATGCGTAGAAAGGCCGAAAAAATGCGGTTTGGTCGATGGCAAGTAAATGTCTCGACGGGACAACAACATGCCGCTATAATGTATTGTTTCCTTACTGCGCATGAGCCTTTAGAATTTGGCGATTTTTTTTGGCGGGAAAAAATTAATCACTTATAGATTTATTCCAACATTTTTTGTTCTTTTTTCTTTCTAATGGGAGCTTATGTGTGTGTGTTTTCGTTTTATTTGCCATTTATTATCTATAATTTTCCAAATTTCGGGAGCTTACTTTAATTTTTATTTTACCATGTTTCTTTGTTCAAATATCCATCTTTTTAATACGATACTCAGTGAAAAAGAAAAATTCGATATGCCCGAATTATATCCAAATATTGAATGCCTGAATTCATCTTATGAAATAGTAGCATACATAAATCAGTCCCTTTCTACGCATGCATTGCTTACTGGTTACCATATAAATGTCCAAGTGTAAACCCAGCATTACGATATACTTAAGATCTGTAATCATAAATTTTTAATTTCCTGAAAAGCGTTTCCATTTTCCCCATTGCAGTTTCAGTTAATGATTTAAACCAAACGATACTTAATAAAGATAGTAAGCTAAAATATGGCCACATCTTTTAATAAACTTAACTTTCTTGCTTACGTATATAAAAAAGTAAAAGAGAAGAAGAAAAAAAATTCTTAAAATTCATTGTCCATGTTCGTTAAACCGAGTTTTTGTTATAATTTATAATATTAAACAACCCAACGTCGGGAACAGTCGTAAGAAACTAAAAAGACAAAAAAAAATATATGATGCATCCAATATTTTCAAAAGAGAATAGGAGTTTCTGGAAGAAAAAAAAATTTAAGAGGATCTAAAGCAAGTCGAATATAAATAAATTTTTTTATACGTCATTCGCTTTAGAAAAGTTTGAGAGTATTTTTGAAAGCTCTTAAAAAGGTTGATGTTTTACAAAAGAATGCGGCAAAAAATACATAAAAAAATTTGAGACCTGTTTTATCCTCTTAAAAACTAAATGCTGACGTTAAGTATCCCATCACTAACCTTTTTTTTAGGTTTTCTGGAATATATTAATAAAATCAACTGTCATTTTCTGCAAAAAAAATGAAGATTTTTTTTACTCAAAGATTTTGAGCGGTGGAACAGTTTTGAAAAGGACTACTTATTTTCTAAGTTCTTCTTACTTAATTACTTTGTTTATCTAAGAGATCATGATACTTAGTGTTTAATTATTAGACCCCTTGGGATGAAGCGTTAATATTTTTAAAAAAGATTAAAAAAGAACTTATTTTAATTATGTTCATCTTGATACTTTAATTTTATTCAATTGTTGAAACTTAAAAAAAACACACCAGGCTTTAAGGATTTACCTGTCATTGAAATAATGATGGAAACCTACCTGATTATAAAAGAACGTGATTAATTTAAAAAACTCATATATATATATATATATATATATATATATTGTACAAAAATGAAAGAATTCCTATACTACATTTTAGCATTAAGCACTAATATATTATTCGTGGCCTGGCTGATTTTAACTTTTATCATGTACATACTATAGAAAATGTATAATAATGTTCAAGAATTCGAATTAAATTTTTTGACGAATCCCCAAATTTTAGACATTTTTACAGAATTTTTCCAAAAACACGTTTTTGGAAAACATCCCTTTGTATGAATGTGGCAAATATAATTAAAATATGTTTTCAGAGAGAATTTGGCATTTAAATTTGCTTGTTAGATGTCATTAGTTTCAGTTTTATAGAGAAGTATTTTAAAACAAATGGAATGTCATGTAAATGCTAACAATTATTACAAACTCTTATAAACGATGTGGTTAGTTTATTGCTAATATGCAAAATTTCATTTATACACGAATTATATTTGAAAAAAAAAACGATTTTTTTCCTTACTTTATAAAATAAATAGTGTATATGCGCTTGTACATATGTGTTGTGACTAATAGCACTTGCCATGAACAAGCCCCGCTGATACCTCAGCAGATTTTAAGCCGGAGATATACGTCTCTTGTTTTTTACAAGTAGAGCCATCTAGGGCCTAGAGTACGACTTAGCTACACACACGTCACAACCCTTTTTAGGGGGCGGACTTCATTCATGCAAATTCATTCATTCATCTCAGATCGTAATTTAGACCTGGAACAGAGAACGATCACCTCTGACTCAGTACCCCCAGTGATATTACTCTCGATACGGAGGACTTTGCGACCCCGAACAGATTTAACGAGCGCAACTCGGGGAATCTTTTGGCCGGTGAGCTTCGAATCCGTAACATAAGGAGTACGAGTCCAACGCTCTACCAACCAGGCCATCCCGGCCCTGCTTGTACATATAAAAGACATTTTAAAAAAATTATCAAATATCTCATTATTTTGACAACAAAAAGAATAGATAAAAAATTATTTTGTTTCTTTCAGCCATTACTTGCGCAATTCTAGAACATTAAAAATTTTATATATATATATATATATATATATATATATATATATATATATAT
>JAOUZG010035454.1:553992-571114 GCA_026289955.1 Argiope argentata | reverse complement strand
ATATATATATATATATATATATATTAGAGAATCTGACAAATTTTTTGTGGTTAAATTTTCAGTATAATTTCCTCCGAGAATTATGGATGCGAAAAAAATAGGATCCTAATAAATGGAACGATATACTGTTAGATAAAAAGAGGAGTATAAAATATCAATAAAGAATTTATACTTCAAAGTTTGATGTCATACAATGTTACTTGTCACCCTTTCAGTAGTAACAACAAAGACAAAAAAGTTTCAGCAATATCATAAAAAACAGATAAAGACTGGATAAACTAATACAATCGTTTTCATGCAAATTCACTTTTATTTAAATATCAGTAAAAATAAAAATGGAAGTTATAATAGTTGATTTTATCTTTTGTTTTCAGACGATTTTTTTCATAATGAAATGGCATTATTTGATTGAAAAGTTTGGAAAAGACTAAGAAAGGTTTGATTGCTGAATACTTACCAAAGGATAGTTATATTGCTCTCTGGTTGAGCCATAAAATAAAACGACGCCACAATTTGATAATCAAAAATTCTAATGTGATTTTTATTCAGTGAGTTTGGGCCATGTGTAAGTATATAGCATATCTGTCTGAAAGGATAAATTGCAAAATATTAGAATGAATATTTTTGCTTTAGAAATAAACCATTTGCATTTGAAGATAAAAGAAATTTTAATAATTACTTTCGCTCATATAAAGTAAAAAAAAAATTAAACAAAAATTAATGAAATCGTCTAAAAATCGTCCTTGGCTGAATGACTTCCTCTTAGCAGAATTTGCTCAAAATTTGATAGGAAACTGCAAATTTGGCATAAAAACCATATACTAAATTTTATCCATATAGAACTAAGTGTTTTTGGGTTATCTTTGTCGTAGGAATACAGACGAGCATATTTCCAAAACGCGTATTTCGATCTCAGGGAGGTCTAAAATGTGGAGTTTTGTCAAAATTTCGTTCGAATTTTTTGAAGATTTCTATTTTTTCTCTATACTACGCAAATGAGAAAGTGAAAATTTATTTAAAAAATAAAAATCTGAACCTTTTTATATTTCGAGTTTTTCTTCATATTGGTTTCAAAAATTGTTTCGAATAGTAGGGGAATTAACCAACTATATATACATGTTATTAACCCACCGATGTACCCCTCGGAAGGCACCTCGAAATGAGGATGAGATTATCCAGTATGGATGTTGGATTTCTCCAACCTTGGAAGGCACACAAATAGGTGGGGGTAGGCTCATCTCGTCAAAGGCGGGATGCTCTTACTACGGGAAGGGTTGTACTGTAGCCGGTGATGGCCCTTAGGACTTTATCACAGTTCCCGCCAGTGTTGCTGTTTCGTCGGTCTGGTTATTCAGCCTTATGGTTTAAATCCGTGTGCTTTCGTGGCGGGTCAGAGAGTCTGGTATGACTTACTCTAACACACCGAAATTTGCAAATTTATGTAATCTCCGGAAAAAAATGACATTCTGGGAATTTATCCTAAACTGGCCATTTATTGTAATTTCGATTGATATAAGAACAAAATGTGCACAAAATAGTTTTTGTTTTTTTCAGTTAATTTGCTATGTTACTATTATGCAAACAAATTATAATATTAATCCGTATGATTGAGACTAATGAGTGATTCTGTGCTGTTGCTTAAGATATTTATCCATTACTGCGACAGATCTAACTGTTGAAAAACTAAAAGAAAGATAGAGACCCCAATAAAAGCACTGTAATAAAGCTTCACTCATGGCTCATTAAATACAAGTTACGTTTCTTACCATATGACCCATTTCAGATAAAATGCAATTGCATTGATTTCTTTCCCAAAGTGACCTAGGATGATGAGGTGATCTAGGGATCTATGCGATCTAAGGTGGAACGAGGAATGATTCTACTTTGGTTTCCATTATTGTTTAGGCTCCTTTAAACTAAAAAGATGATAGTGTAGCGGATAGGGAACGATAAAATTGAGAAGAAACAAACTTTTTAATTCATTAACTGTTGTTTTGATTGTATAATTATTTTTTATTAACTGTTGTTTTGAATGTATTATTATTTTTTTTATTAATTTTGCATTGATAACTGTATTATCATTATATCTATTTAGACAGCAGTTTAACTTTGACTTTAATACATAACTTTTATACTTTCACCAATTTCGCTTGTATTTATTCTCTTTCTCTGGTATTTTTATAAGTTCAATGATTTTCGACAATTGATTAAAATAAATATCTTTCTACTATTCAAACGATAAAGCGATTTTCAGTTCTTTTCCGTCAGCCGGGCAACAGCGAACAATCGCCAAATAATGTAGAATTCCGCCACATTTCTTACAGCAATTTTAAAGCGAAAAATCGCCAAATAATATATAATTCCGCCAAATTTCTTTAGCGAGTTTTCTTAGGCGACCGGCTAAGGGGAAAGTACTTAATTTTTTTGAAAAAAAAATTATTCCTCATTATGAATTGAATTTTAAGACGCTACCCTCTACATTTAATATGGAGATCATAAATACCTAAACTCCTTAGTGGTGACCCGGACGTGATGTCTTGAACATGGACCAGGCTAGTGGGTTACATTGTCAGCAGATGTATCAACTGCACCAAAGAAATGCCGTATAAGCGGTTTAGTACAAGCTAAATAAATTTAAACATCCTATCGTTGTTGGAGTTAAGAAATATGGAAAGGCAAGAGAGGATTATATATTTTCTTGTTATTTCTTTACTAATCAAAATATTTGCTCTGATCCTAACAGCTCTAGCCTATTATTTGTGAAGATATTCAGAAGATTTTGTGATGATGTGTCTGTTTCCTAGGTTGCTTGTAGACCTTCTTTGATTGATGCATTATTTATACAAGTATTCCAGCACAGCTTCTATTTGTTGATGTTGTTTTTATGCAGGATCACAGCTATTTAAAATTTTGCACGTTTTCTCTCACATTGTTGAATTATCTTCTAGGAGTGCTCTTTTTAATGTCTGTCTTTCTAGATATGCTTTGTATTTTAACTTTGTATTTGAGCCATTCACTTATTACTAGATTTAAATAATGGGTTCATTTGATGTTTTACATGTTGATAAGCTGTTTGATATTACTGTAAAGCATGTTATATCTTCCACCATTTAGTCATTGTGATATTATGCTTGTTGTTTTCAATTTAATCTCCTGAACTCAGAAGTGGTTTGTTGACTATTTAATTTAAATATTTTATTTTAGTCAAATGAACTATATAGCCTTAATTACCGCTCATATTCTGGCGGCATTTGTAATGATTATATTTTGAATAAATAAATGATTCTCTCCCATACAACCTTCAAAGTCTTACACTCTTTCGGTAGATGGGTCGTCGGGGGGGCCGACCGAGACCTACCCTGGCCTTTCTTCGAAACATAATATAAATATAATAACATATAATTAAATATAGATTGTAAATTACAAGTTATCACATGAGAACATTATTATTTTTAAGTCATTTTTTATCTTAATTAATTTAAGTCATTAATCAATTTAAACCAGTTTGAAAAAAACCATGAGATTTTTTTATTGGTCTCCATCTCTCTCTCCTTCTCTTCCTCTCTTATTATATATATGCATAGTATTTAAAAAATTTTAATTTTACATTTTTCTAGCTGGCAAACAAAGTTTTGGAGCTCTACCGATTTTGTGATGAAATAACAGCTGTGATGTCATAGCTCTTCGTCAGCTTTTTAAAAAGGCATCTGATGTCAAAGAAGCATGCGTAATAATGATGCAACACTGGAAAAAGCAGGAAAAAATATTTTTTGCCCTTAAATTTCGGAGACATCAAAACCTCCTAACCAAAACAACATCAAGTTAATAAGTCATGATAATAAGATATGTTAAACTATTGAAACATTATTAATGTTATTTTTTTAAATCTCTTTCTCAATTCCCAGAATTTTAATCAAATGTAAATTAGAAAGAGATTTTTTTGTGATGTTAATTTTTAACATCTAGTAGGTTTTATATTTTTCAGTAATAAAGAAACTTCTAGTAACACTTTTTGAGCTTTCAATGCCTCTTTATAATCAGCTACTAATTTACAAATTCCTTATACCAAAAATAATAAATCAAACAATGGGTGTTCATTAAACCTCTGAATAAAATTCTACATTGAAAAACGCTTTATTGGTACTTTTCCGTCAGCCGGGTACAAGTGAAAAATCTCCAAAGAAATTCGGCGGAATTGTATATTATTTGGCATTTTTTCTAATCAAAATCGCTGTAAGAAATTTGGTGGAATTCTACATTAACTTGGTGATTTTTCGCTTTGGCCCGGCTGACAGAAAAGTACCATTTTATCAATTATTATATATCATTTATAATATGTAATTGTTATCTGTATTATATTAAAAACATACAAGATAAACAGATATTCACAGCATGCACCAATCATAAGGTTAAAAGTGAGTTAATACAAATACGAAATTCAAAATAAAAATACTGGCCTACCGTCAGGAGAAAAACCCTGAACATGGTGGCCGTAGGTAGATCGGTCTAAGTAAAGAGGGAAGTAGGCCTTAAAACAGACCACAACATTTGGCTGACTAAGCGCGCTTCATCAGGCGAAGAATTCACTTCTCTTGGGCTCATGCAGATCTATTTATATGACAGTTAAATAAAATTAAATTGTAAGCAAACTTAAAAATTCCTTGTTATTTGAGCTTTAAAATGATGTCTTGAATGAAAACGTCGACTATTTTTCTTCAACTGCTTTTGTATTGATTTTTTAAAACCTGCGACCGCCGTTAATTAAATAAAAACCATTGGATAATAACAAAATAGTTTGCTATTTTCTTGAAGATTCATGTGTATTTAAGTAGAAAGGTTAGGTACAAACTTAAAATCCCCAATTATGTTTTTTCCACCAATGCATCTTTTTACTGATGACCATATATATTCAATGGGATTCAAATCACAATGGTAAGGAGGCAGTCTTTCAATTCCATGCCCTGCTTCGAATAAAATTTGGTCCAATTACGTTTGAAATATGCATTTTTAAAGAGTTAGTGCTTGACTCCTGTCCAAAAAATTCTGCAACATTCTGAACTATGGATCATGCTTGAGAATGCAAAGTCTTCCCACTTTTAAATGTAGTCATTGTATAAAGCAAATCTACAATGCAATTAAAACAAACGGCATATTCTTCTTCACAGTTAAGATCAAAGATGATAGATTAAAATATGAAATACAATTGATGGGAAAAATCACAAAATATGAGCGTCAGGCATGGACCGAAGTACAAAGGAAAATCAGGCTTCTAATCGGCGATTCTTCTATCGATAATGGTTCTTCAGACCTGCTCTTTTGGGGCCAAATAAAATACAGTCCTTTTCGTCACCCCCAAAATGAAATAGAATGTCTCGTTTCAAAGGCGACGAGTTCCTAATTTTAGGGTTACTAGGGTTTTTCTCCTGACGGCAGGACATTCATTTATACATATCGTTTATTATTTCCCATCCAAGAATATAAAGAAAACCATGTTCTCTTCCAAACAAATTTATATTATCATTATCTGCGAATACAACAGCAATTCCAGTCCTTAAATAGATGAAACAAAAAGCTTGAACAAAAGATCTGTTTTTTTCCTCTGCACGGTTTTATACTTCATAATTAAAAACCCCTAGAGAAGAAATTCCGCCGAATTACCCGTTGCAGTTATGAGATCTTCTCCCTGAAGTAGCGGAAAGAATTTCCAGCTGAGAAAGAATTCGCCGTTAAGAGGGAGGACGAATGGATCAATAACGTCGCTCCTCCCCACTGGAAGACCCGGCAACAGGTCTAATTTCAACAGGTTGTTGTTGGGGCTGGAAGAAAATGCGATTTCAGAGCATCTCTGCCTCTTCCGCTGCATCTATTTCAACCCAAAGTACGCTTTTTGTCCCGAAATTCAAATAGGCTTAGTTCTCGAGTGTACCAAACATAAGGGCGTAGATGCAATTGAAGCAAATGGGAGTTGAAGTACCGTAAGTGCAGTTTTCGGAAGTAATTGTCTTGGAGTGTGTTCTCTTATTGCAGAATAAAATGGGAGGCGAAATTCGTGGTACTGGTGCTTTGTGTTTTCAATGGCCATCCCAGAATGGGGAGAAGGGAGTCATGACATTTTAGGAATTGGGATAAAGGTAACAATCCGGGTTGCTGAATATTTAAATAAAGTTTTTACTATAATTATTTATTATTTTTTTAAAAATTTTCATAGGCTTGCTTTTGAATTTCTTATAGAAATATTTTGATTAATTTTGATTTTTAAAGGAGTAAATTGATTTTTATGCTCTTTGCATCTTTGACTTAATCCCTTTTCCATCTAGATAATGCTTTCATGTTTTAGTTAGTTTATTATATTTCAATGTTTTAATAAATCATTTCGTGGTTTTTAGTGCTAGATGATCCTTACATTATGTATATGTTACAGTTAAAGTATGAAATCCATTATTTTATAGAATACCTAGTTATTCCATGAAATAACTGATCGAGTCCGTTAAAGTGTAAAACTCTCTTGTATTTCATGGTTTGACTAGTTATTTCTTAGAATAACGATCTGCAGCTCGTTAAAGTGTAAAATAATCTATATCATATATCTCGCACATTTACTCTCCACCCCTACTGCATTAATAAACTATTCCAGGCCATTGGGAGATTAAATTAATACCATTAAATTAATGTCGGATAAATCTCATTCTGAAGCCTCTGTAGGGTTTACCGTCCGTATCCCATTGCCCGAAGTTGACAGAGGAAAAGGTGATGCCAAATTTATTTTAGCTATCCTCATAAAAATAACCGAAGAAGGATTTTTCCAATTGGCCACAAGAAACGGCCGCATAAAACAATTATATTCCCCTTCCCAGTTCAGTGTCTGTGAACAAAAAGTAGTACCGGGTGTAGAAATATTCACTCCGGTCGGTTGCTACGGCTCAAAGTTTACGTACCTTTCAGGGATTTAAAAAAAATGTTCGTGTAAAACCCAGTGTGTCAACAAAAAATGTTTTTGATTTAGAAATAATGTTCTTAGTAATTCCAAGTGTCATTTTAGTAATCCTTGTTGTAACAAATGATTTTATGGTACGTTTCCATAAATACCATTTATACGCTGCATAAATTAGATAAATTGCTTCTTTTTCCTTTTAATTCTCCATCATTAGTTTATTTGTAGAATACCTGGTTATTTCATTTTAGATAAATTATTTATTTCACACTTTAACTGTCTCTCATTAGTTAATTTATAGAATACGTAAATATTTCATAGAATAACTAGTTAAAGTGTCAAATTAATAACATATTACACACTTTAACGAACACAATCAGTTGTTTCATTGAATAACAAGGTATTCCATAAAAAACTGCATTATATACTTTAACGGTAACATATATATTTCATTTTTAATAATTTAAGGAAACATTATAAGAAAGTACTATCCACACTAAATGGGCCCAGTTGCTGTCATTTGCTTTTACTCCTCAATGTTGCGGAAGAACGGATGTTTTATTTTGTTGTAATTTAAATACTTCAATTGTTAAGGGTTGCAAATTAGTTGTACGAGTTCAATAAATTTGGGGGGGACCTTTATAGGGAATGATCTTGGGCTCCAATGTGCTCTGGTTTGGTAATTTTGTCTGAACCTCCTTTCGTTCGCTTGGTGAGTATTATCCTTATTACTATCCACACGGCTTTCTGGCACAGAGGTAGCGCGTCTTCCTCGTGTTCTGGAAGTCCCAGGTTCGAGTCCCGGTTCGGGCATGGTTGTTCTTCTGTGTGCTATCTGTGAGGTGTGTGATTGTGCCTCCCTGTAAAAAGGGGATGTACAAGCAAATGTAGTGAGTGTGTAGCTAAGTCGTACTCTTGGCCCTAGTTGGAGCTGCTTCATAAACAAGAGACGTTTCTTTTGGCATAAATTTGCTGCTGTATCAGCAGGGGGATTGTCCCCAGGCAAGTGCCATTAGTAACAACAACAACAACACTATCCACACTAAAAAAGATGGACATTTTTTTGAGATAATGTTAATTCCGGTCGTTATGTTTATAAAGTCATGAAGACAATAAAGTAGCAACTCCTCTCCTGAACTCGTGAAGAAATTCTGACTGTCCCAAGACATAGTCCGTTCCCAATTTTTCTTCACCGTTTCCATTCACTTGAAGAAGGCTACTTCTCTTGGCTAGAAGTTGGCGATAATATCCACTTTGCAACATCTTATCCATACTTTTTCATGGCCCCTAAGAAAAGCCTCTTCTTCGCCAGAAATTCTTTGGCATTAAAGATTCCTTAGTAATTCATCTTCAAAAAAAAAGAATCAAAAACATGATTAGATTCCTAATCCGATCATGGATAGCAGTTACAGTTAGATTAACCTCGTCAATTTTTAAGTTTTAACCTCGTTTTAATTTTTAATTTTTAACACACCTCGCATTTTATTCAGAATAAACTCTTTAATCCCTTCAAGTAACTAATCTATTTTTATTATTGTTTTATATTTCCTCTCATGTGGTACATTATCATATTCATTTATCCTGTTTTATTGTACTGCATATATTCTTCATTCTAGTTATTATTATTTATTGTTATGTTCTATATTTTAGTTTTTATAATGTCAGAATATGATGTTATTTTGGGAATCAGCGTCAACAAAATCCGAAGGCGAAAAATTGAAATTTTATTATATACACGAATATCTAAAAAAAATCAGCTTTTAATAACGCGTTGTCATTGCATTTACAAAAGCTCTGATTAATGAAAATAAGTTAATGACCACAGCCAATAAAATCTAGAAAGATGTCATTTTGAGCACAAGATTATATGAAACGAAATAAATGGGAAAGGTAATATTTTTTTTAAACAATAAATGCGAGACAAAGTTTTTTGTGATCGTTTGCAGTATTAAAGTGACTCATTCTATGAAACCATTAAAATGAATAAAAATATAATTTCACTTTCACGAGCACGTGGTGCTTGGCCGTTCAAGAAATGATGTTCTGACATGATACATTGAAATATGTATAGAAGATTTCATTTTAATCATTTTTATCATTTGTTTGCTCCTTTCAAATAGATTGCTGTGTAATTTGTTCTTCTTTTTTGGTTTTTAATAAAGTTTCCCTACATCTACACCAAACCTGAAAGGGATCATATGAGCCCTAGAAATGGAGGTGTGATGTTAAGTGTAAGTGTTAGTGTAAGATCTAACTGATCTAGGTCTGTCAACGAAGGACATGGACCCATTCCATTCTCTTGTAAGTGTTAGTAGAATTTGCATATCTACCAGTGTATATTGATAATACAAGCTCAATAAACTAGAAGGTATCTGGACATTTCCTGCTTATGGGCACAGTAGCACTCGGTGATTTTGGCTGGAACTGCTTCTGTTCATTTGGAGAGGGTTATTCATGAAATGTTCGCTTTGTTTGTGTGTCGATTTATTTATCAGCGATTTATTTATTTACGACCTCACATATTTTGGGGACAGATTAAAATTGGTGGGTCTCAGTTTGAGAGAAGCGTCGAAGAGCCATTGAGAAGAAAAAATATAACACTTTTACTTGTCATGATTAAATAAAAAACCTGGCCTGCTGAAACGTTATTGGAGAAAAAAAAACTTAAATAAAACCAACCAAAACGTTATACCAGAAACAAAAAAAATACTGTTATGTGCACGGTTTACCCTAATTACGACATCACATGCTTTTATTATCTGAAATTTTGATGAATCATTTTTAGAGTTGCTTGGAATTAAAACAAGTAAAATATATATAAAAAATGTAAGTCAATTCCTACTTAGGTCAAAAAAGAAAAAGTATACTATAGTCCTTTTTTATTAAATAATTACAATTGATATAAATATGTATATACATATGACAGAATCAGGATATTAAGTGGAAAAATAGAAAATGAATTTCCTTACATTTTTTTTTATTCTTCTTCAAGAATTTATTTCTCTACATGTGGCCCAATCTTAAGGTTAGGAAGGAGAAGTGACCAACAACTAATGCCAAAGTATTTAAGGAGTTAAATAGTAAATGAACCTAAAGCTTAAAATTTCAATTTTTTTGAGAAAAATTCTTTATTCTATCCATTAAACCACAACTGCTAAAAACACTCAAAAATCATTTGGATAAAACATATATTAAACGCAAATTTTTTTAAAAAAATCATCATAAAAATTATTGATTTTCGCAAGAATTCAACTCGCATTCTTCACCTTCAAGTGAAAAATACTAAAATACTTGCATTTCACCGATGCAGCTACTGCCTGTTGATTTCAATTTCCCTTACAAACTGATAAAACTCTATTTAAAGAATTAAAAATTAATTAAATTTAATTAATGAATTAATATTTCAGAACACTGTATAAATATCAAGTGTCATTCCTTACGAGTTTTTAAAAATTTATTTGAACTGAGTGGATGAATACAAAGTATTTTATTAACGAATGAAAATTTAAACAAGAAATATATAGGGTAAACTAATAGTACGAATTGAAAAAAGAAAGAAATATTTTTAAAATTATACCTGGCCGTGAATATTATACACTTGAAAATGATTTTGGGTAGATAAATAAAATTTAGTGTCAAAACTTAACTTTAAAAGTAGACAATTTTTTTAAATCTAACATTTAGAATACTCTAATTTAAAATCCAGTCTTTCAATCTGTCTACCAATGTATGCGTTTTCTTGAGAAATAGATGTAATTGAAGAGTTAAACATTAAAAGGATTTGTACACTATTTTACAACACAATCAGCGGACATAGTCTCCCCGAAATTTTCTCGGATATTGTCAAAAAATATTTAAACACCTTTCCTATTATAAAATTGTGGGCCTTGGGTAAAGTCACGAATACATTGCAGATAGGTATGAAATATAAATTTTTGTCATAGAATTAGCAATTTTAGTGAATATAACGCGAGAATATGTGCTTTTAGATTTTTCTCAACCAACTGAAACAAAAATTTGACACATAATTACTTTTGTTGTCACAAGATAACATACCGAATTTTATCGATTTAAGTCACTGCCTTTTAAAATTTTATCTGGCTAGTTCTTTTACTTTTTGTAATTGTCTAGTGTACTTATAACCGAACATTTAGACATACATACTTCTGTGAATGGATTAAGCACGAAATTTGATAGAAAGCTACAAAAGTGGACGCAATTACGTATACCAAATTTCAGTACTCTAATTTAAGCGTCTTAAAGTTATAGTATACACAGATGGACACAATTAATCACAGATAGTAGAAATAATAAAAAGATACAAAAATGTATTTTTTCAACTCAGGACATTCTAAAACGAGGAGGTTACTGAAAATCTCGATTACGAATTTTTTAACAATCATGATATTTACCTTATACTTAGCATAAAAGAAAATAAGAATTGACAATATACGATTATGAAATTATTTGTTGTGAATTTTTTTGGCATTTTTGGCATTTGTTAAACATTTTTTGGGGGAGGCATACTGTAACAGGGAATATTGTTTATCATTCCTCTGCCGGCGTCCTGATACAGAGGTCGCGCGTTTTTCCCGTGATCTGGTCGTCCAGGTTTCGAGTCCCGGTTCGGGCATGGTTGGCCTTCTTCTATTCTATCTGCGAGGTGTGTGAATATTCCCTCTGTTAAAAAGTGTTGTACAAGCGAATATAATGCGTGCAGGGCCTGGCTAATGCGGGGCAATTGTTTTCACTTATGTAGGGGGTCCACATAAGTGAAAACAATTGCCCCGCGCTTTCACTTATGTGGGCCCCCTAAATAGAATAGAAATTTTATTTTATGTTTCCTTCTTTAATGAATGTTCTTCGTTATTAAAGTAGTGAAGCAAAGAGGGCCCAAAAGAAGTTTTTGCCTCGGACCCCAACTTGGCTAAGTCGGGCCCTGAATGCGTATGTAGCTAAGACGTACTCTTGGCCCTAGTTGGCGTTACTTAAACGAGAGACGCACCCTCGGCTTAAAATTGTTAATTTTGTCAGCGAGTTTGTCCATGGCAAGTGCTATTAGAAACAAAAATTCATTTCTCTGAGCAAAAAAAATTTTTTTCATATTGTTGAAGACTTTAATTAGATTAACTACATTCAACTCAAAAAAATTTTATAAAATCTAAATATTCATTTTCTTCCATTTTCCGTCATTCAATTTCATACTAATCATTTTCGTGTTGAATTTAGCGTCATTTATAAAGCTATATTTATAATAAGTGTGTAGAAAATAATTGCACATTACAATAAGCATTTTTCCGTATCTAGTTTTAACGGCGTTTAAAATAATAATTATAAAAAATGAAAAGTGAAAATTGCAAAATAAAATATACTGAAAGAATAAGGACACATAGTAAAACTAATTTTTTTTTGTAAATCGTATGTGAAAAATAAATAATCACGTGATATAATTGGTTATGAATGGGGCTAAAAACCGCTAATTATCAACCAACTATGAATCTCATTTATCCCTAACCTTGACTCAATTTATAAATACGATTTCAAATTTAAGTATTTTTAGTTTTAATTCAAATTTAACTAAACATTTTCCAACAAAACATTTAATAATTAATTTTTCTAACAATTCAACTTAACTAAACATTAAAAAAACAAAAAGAAAATTTAAATAATAACTAAACAGAACAAAATTAAAAAAAGTATTTAAACCTCTCCAACAAAACAAACAAAAATAAAATTAAAAAAATTAACAAGAAAATGTAAATATTTTTAATTATTGTTTTATAATTTCTTATATATATTTATTTTTTACCTTTAGTAGATGAAATTCACATACCCTTAATTACATTTCACGCATTTGCTACCTCATAGTACATTGCATTGATCTACCTAATATGTCAATACATGCTCACAACGTACGTCATATTAAACTACATTTTGAAAATCACTAATTCTTCGGCATAGGTTTAGAAATATATGCTGATCGGTCATCCGAATTATATCACTCTTAATTAATCAGTATAAAACCTACTTTGCTTATCCCTAATTAGAATGGATAATGTGGTCAGTTTCTCATTAGCCAGGATGATAAAATCTTTTATCAGACGAAGTCCAATTATTGATGATAATCAAATCTAGAACTGTGCCCCATTTTCTCCATTTTCTTTCTCAACTAATGGACTTCAAATCATGAACAGTTTGCGCATTCTTTTGCAGTTGAAACGGTGGAATTTTCCTTTAGATCCTTTTGATTTGAAGTCAGGATAAGTGAGATAAAGATTGCAGCTAGGATCGGAATTCTTAAATGTTGATGACAGACACAATCGATTCTCATATATCGATCTTTTGATGATAGAAATCTTTTACAGCAACACATAACATAAGAAATACGATAAACCGTTAAAAGATTCCAAAACAGAAATCGATTAGGCTTAGATAACCTTAAAGGGAAAAAGTAATTTGATGCTGATTTTTATGGAAAAATATTTTATAAATATCCTTGAGTTCGGTTTTTGTCATAAAACTATGTTGGCAAAGCATTTTGTAAAAATCAATTTATATTATAATTTTTTTTATAAAAATACCACGTAATTCGAATTCGTAATAATTTGATCGTTGAAATATGTTTTCAAAATGCTGTTTTCGTTCTGAGTTTAAGTGTTTCTGTTCGATAAAATTCTAAATGAAGATTCTGTTTGACTCTAAATTAAACTTTATTCGCAAACATATCAAAATCTGTTTTTTTATTTCAGCGTATAATTTCGCATAAGAAATAATGGAATCCATTCATATGCATTCATTCCATAAAAATAGCGATAAATTGAATTGGCTTGTTATTGCATATATTATATTTTTCTAATTTTGTCCAAAAAAAAATCACAAAATATATATTTGCTAGTCAATTTAAATGAGAGAGTTTGATAAATTCCTAAAATAAGCGGTATAAATAAATGATTTAGAATGTTCTGCTCATTCTAATACAAATTAATAATTAATTGTACGTTTTAAACTTGTTTTTAAAGATCGAAATTTTTTTTATTGAAAAATGGAAAATGAAGGTTTATTATTTTATTCCAGCCGAGAAAAAAAATGAACATTAAACTGTTTCCACGTAGAATAACTTAAAATTGAAGTTTACTTAGAAATTCAACTAAAAATGTACAGGATCAGAGTATGATTTTTATAAAAAAAAGTCGCATGCTAAATAATATACATTCTATAACAAAAAAAATCGACGCATTAAGAAGCAATCATTCGATTGCTTTGAAATTTCGTATGCATGAGGGTTTTGACTAGATATGCTAATGATTACATTATGGTGTCCAATGAATGAATAGTTTGATCTCCAGCGCATCAGAACTGCGTATCCAGCAAATGTATATGAGGAGCAATTCTTCAACGATTGTTAAAACTTTCGGGGTTTTATTGCGATTCAGATTACCTTTATATAACTCAAAAATTCCCTCTCCGCAGTGTTCGTGCTCATTACGAGCAACTGTCAGAGTTTGACAGAGGTCGTATCATTCGATTGAAAAAGACCAATTGGACAAATCGGAGAATCGTTCGTCATTTGAGTCGAAGCGATGCGGCGATTCGAAGATGCTGGCAAGAATGGGTGGAAAATGGCAGAGTTTAACATCAGGATGGTAGCGGCCTAGAGCCACAACAGATCATGAGGACAGAGTGATTGTCCGATCATCTGTTACAGCGCCTTCTTCATCTCTATCAACCATCAGACGTTCAACTCAAACAGCAGTGCCCACCATGACCATTCACAGACGGTTGAGACAGCAAAGTCTACGCTCGCTCTGATCGTTACGCCACCTGCCACTCACGCCTGCACACTGCCGAGCCAGATTACAGTGGTGCATGGCTCGATCAGGTTGGAATGATGTCGACTGGAAACGTATAGTCTTTAGCGACGAATCCCGCTTCCAACTGTGTCCTGACGATCATCGAAGACGTGTTTGGAGATACCCCGAGCAGAGCGGGGATAATGCTTTCACTATTGCGCGCCACACCGGCCTTCAACAAGCCATTATTGGTCTGGAGTGCCATTTCTTTTGATTTCCGGACCCTTTTGTTCGTCATTAGAGGTACAGTTACTGTACAGAGGTACGTCGACGACACCCTAAGACCTGTTTTGCTACCGTTCCTTTTGCAGTACCCTCGGCTGGTTTTTCAGCAAGACAATGCCACACCACATATGGCAGTGTTGCTATGAACTGTCTGCAAGATTGTCAAACACTTCCTTGAGATGGAAAATCTCTAGATATCTCCCACAACGAGCATGTCAGGGATATGATGGGAAGGCGATTTCATCTGCACGGAATCTTGATGACCTCGTTCGACAATTGGAGCGAATTTGGCAGGAAATACAGGAGGAGACCATCCGGAAGCTTTATTGGTTTATGCCAAGCCATGTGGCAGCTTGTATTCAGGCTAGAGGCTGGTCAACACCTTCTTTAACTTGTTACTGTCACTGTGAAATAAATTATTCAATTGTTCTGAGATTTTAATCATTTACTATTCTATACATTTTATTCCTATCCATTAATTTTCGTCTCAATCAGACAACTACATCTTGGTGTGTCGATTTTTTTGTTATTTAGTGTATATGGCAAATATTTTGGCTTCGAAGCCACATGAAAGATCTCCTTTTCCTTAATAGTTGAGTCCTCATGTTAACAAAGACAGACGTAATTCCAATAATGAATTTCTTCAAAAACAAAACCAAAAAAAAATCAAAAATGAGGAATTTTTTAAAAAAAATTTATAATTTAATAGTATTTTGGTAAATTGTTCTAAAACTTGTAGAGATTGTGTAGGTTAGGACCGAACTCGCAGCATTAGGGTTCGTAGCCGTGTAACACAGTCACTAGACAAAAGTGACACTTGTGATCGGAGGTTGTTATCTGGATTATGAAGCATCCCCCACAAACTCATGATAGGTATATTATGAGATGATAAAAAAAACACCTAGACATGCACAAATTATAATACAATCAGAAGACAATCCAGGAAGAGAACGAAAGGGAGTAGTAGATGATTGACGACATTGTAGGGAACCCTCCTTGTAGGGATTGACGACATTGTAGGGAAAAATCACAAATGAATTTGTAGATGGGTATCCAACTTAAGAGTCGTAATGGAAATGGCAGAAGGCTGAAATATCCATTTTCTCATAATTCTCTTATGATTGATGATAGAAAGATAATTTCTTTGTCATTACGAATAGCTCCTGCATGAAAAGATCTTCGACTTGCAAATACTTAAAACTTGATTAACTTACTTAAAACTTATCACCTAAATTAAGAGGCATTATAAATTATTACTTAATTATTAATACATAAAAATATAAAAATGAGTTTTTCTTTTAATCTCTGAACATTACATAATCCCTCATTTCTAAGAAATGCTGCAATTGAAAATCTTTCACTGCAACAATTGCATATCATTTAAGAAAAAAATAATTCCTCTCACTTGAATAACCTTTCTATCTTGAATAGTAAGTGAGTTAAAAGGCAGTGAAAGCTTCACCACTGAATATTTATTGAGGAAGACGCATCTACAAACTAGGACAACATTTTCATTCCCTATACAACATTTATTTCTCGGCAGTTCAATCGAATCAAATTACTTTTAGTCTCTTTTTCATAAGATGATATTGCATACATTCCTGATGAGCGTCACCTAGTGGCTCCAGCTTGATCTAAAACATGCATTCTATATTGATTTCTGCTTGGGTAATTGCGCTCTGTCGATTCATAATATAATTGCCCAAAATTTTGAAACTCTCTCTCTATATATTCTGTATACGAGAGAGCGAATGGCACTTAAATTATAAAAAGTGAATGTGTGCATAACAAACTGAAAGAGCAATGACTTTGAATTCATAGAATGAATTTTTCTAAATACTCCGACCGCTGATTCAAGGGAAAATATGCTAAATTATTAAAGAGAAAGAAATTCCAAATACTGCATTCTTATTAAAGTAGAAGAGAAACAGGTTATTTACATATATATACAAGCAAATGAAGAAAACAATTATAAAATTTATAAATGAAATTTATGATCGCAAATTTCAAGTTATTTTGTAAGAACAATCATTTTTAAGTAATCATTTGTCTTGATTAATAAGTCAATAGTTACTTTAAACCGGTTTAAAAAAGCTTATCAGTCTCTCTCTCTCTC
>JAOUZG010035454.1:531979-550857 GCA_026289955.1 Argiope argentata | reverse complement strand
ATATATATATATATATATATATATATATATATATATATATATATATAGGATGAGTGTAAGCTAATAGTAGGAATTGAAATTAAAAGGGGAAAAAGGATGATAAATGTATCAGTTTGTCTACAGTTAGAAAAACAATAATTTAATATCAAATATAATCCTAATTTTCACGACAATTTCATTGGAGCGAAAATGTTTTCAATAATCGGAAATGTTTGAATAAAAATCTTAGAAATTTCAGAGAAGAGAATTTAATGAAAACACTGATTTATTTTGATTTTTTTAATACTAATAAGCAACGTCATCTAGAATAGTTTGAAAGCAGTATATTACCAACTAAAGTTTAATAATAATGATGATGTTACGAATTCATAATGTTGTTTAATGTGCCGTAAGTCTCCTGGTAAAGCAGAGATTGTAATGATTGCTGAACAGATGATTGAGTCAATGGACTTGGCGACTCATTTGATGACTTTGGCGATAGAAATGACGATCTTGAATATTTGAATGTTTTAATGATTTATCCATTATCAATCAAATTCAAGTGTTTGTTTTAAAATATTTGATGCTCTATCATCGGAGCTATAAAAAACAAAGGCGCACAGATAAGTGGCAATCATAAGTAGCCTATTAAAAAGAAATGAATTCAATGGAAATCTCACTTTGGGGTGTAGATCTTTTGTGATTTCCATCTGATCGTTTCGTACTATTGGGATTATTTAATAGCGTTTTATTCAATTATATGCTGCTCTTCAATGTCATTGTTTTTTTTTTGGCTACTTTGTAGAATGAATCGTCTTTATCACTTATTAAATCTTTTGAATATTTTTTACCATGAAGCCATTGGACACATTCTTAGGCAACAATGTATTATTGAAAATAGTTTTAAATAAAATGGGGGGGGGACTGGATGAAATTATAAGTAATTTGAAGTTTATGAGTAATTTGAAGTTTATGAGTAATTTGAAGTTTCTGCTATAAAATGCCTTTTGAAATATTTCAATGAATTCAACAATAAAAGCAAATTCTACTCGAAAATTATTTAACACAAGAATATGTTAAGCGCTATCGAAAAATACGTTAATTTTACCTAGTTATTTGACTTTAAATATTTTATTGGAAAACTATAAGCCTAAAAATTGTATTTTTATCAATGCATCGTTACTTCTTGATATTTTTTACATTTAATTCTAGCAAATTACCTATGCTGAGGCTTAATATTTGAATTTTGAAATGTATTCTCTCAACTACTAATACGAATAGCTTGCTATTTTAAGATGTTTTATTCCCAATGACGAATTTTATGCAAAATAAAAGGTACATCTGAAGACGCCGAGAGCATTTTACTAAAAGCATTTTTAAAAAAAATTAAGTAAGCTGATCCATTTTATTCAGTATGATACCGTTTCTTTCGAATAATTCATTTCTTATCTCAAGAGAGATCACTTGTGCTTCGCGAATAAAATGACTACCGAGTAAAAATATTTTTGTCGCTTTTATCATGAAAATCCTTGGCACATAAAAATGTTAAAAAATTTTTCTCTATTTTTTGCAATCTTTCAGCGACAGATAAAGAAAAAACAAAATCGCGAGCAAATAAACAGTTCTTTTTCTTTTGCATCGCTCTCTTCGAAGTTATTTATATTGCATTTCTATACTTGGCAATGAGAATCAAAAGAAATAAAGAGAGAACAAACCTTCAAATTATTTTCATAGATCATTTGAGAATAATATTTTTGCTTTGATTCTGAAAAAAGCAACTAGGAGCTTTTAAAATGTTTTTTTAAAAATTATAATTATTTAGATGTTCATCTGCGTTATTTAATATTGAATGACTATTATGCTGATTAGTGTCTTAAATAAAAGTATTAAAAGCATTTTAATGAGAATCCGAAAAGAAAATGAAAGGAATAAATTGTGGAAAATCGTTTGATGGCAAATATTTTAAGCCAGACTGCTCTCATTGAAAAAAAATAACTGGAAGAGCTGTAATTAAACTTAATATATATGAAAGCTGTAATTAGACGTAATTAAAGTTAAATGAATATATCTCAATTAAATCCCAAAATAAATTTTATTTATTAGTTAATAAATTAAATTTTTATCGTTTTTAACTTGTAAAAGATTTCACAAAATAAACATCAATATAGTTAATTATTCCCTATGCACAAAATTATCATTAAAATTATAACTTATTAACCTAATATAGAGAATAACAAAAAAGAGCATTTAAAAGATTTTAATAAGAAATGAAAGAGCTTTTGATATTACTGCCCGACATGTTTAAATTAACGCGAAGTCAGCAGTAATATTATATAATTGTTGTCATGTAACTGTAACAACATGATATCATTTTCATTATTCTGATTTATTCTTCATTATAAATTAGTCGGGATAGCTTGGTTGGTAGGTCGTAGGGATTCACATCTCTTGGACTGCGAGTTCAAACTCGCCAACCGAAGACACTCCGTGTGCGGACAGGCACGCGTTAAATCTATCGTGTTACAAAGTACTTCGTGTCGAGAGTTATACTACCAGGGGGGAGGAGGCTGGGTCAGATGTGATCCCCTCAAGCCAATGAGGTTAGGCTTACCCTGATTTCGATCCATTATTTTAAATGATTCCGTTTATTTTCAAGTTATGTTTGACGTTTTTTAAATTAAACATTGTTAATTAATCGATTTTTTGGATTGATTTTGAAATAATTTCGAATTAAAATAATGCAAAATAAAGAAAATTAAATATTTCTAATATATATTGCGTTACCCCAATTGATATAGAAAATTCATGCATTTTGCGTTGGCTCAATTGGCGATCAATGCTAGTATAATTTTTTTTATCAATTATTTATTGTAACTCTAATTGTCATGCCGGGATAGCGGGGGTGGTAGGGCGCTGTATTCGCCTTTCTTGGACTGCGGGTTCGAACCTGCCAGGCGAAGATTCTCCTTGTGTTATGGACGTTAAAGCTGTCGTGGTCTCAAAGTTCTCCATGTGGAGAGTAATACCACTGGGTCAGAAGTGATCGTTCTCTGTTCCAAATTTAAATTATCAGTGGGTAAATGAATGAAATGCATGAATGAAGTCCGCCTCCTAAAAAGAATTTGTGACGTGTGTGAGATAGAATTCAGACTTCTAAGGTACTCTGTCAGGCACTCAGAAAATAAGCATCGGGGTGGCACCTCGTAAATGGCGATGAGATGCTTACGGTATGGTGGTTGGATCTCGCCAACCTTGTTGGTACACTAATAGGTGGGAGTTAGTCTTCTCTCATCGATGACAGGGTGTACTTCCTACGTGAAGGGTTGTATCATGGCCGGTAATGGCTTTAAGACTCAACAACAGTTCCCTCTAATTGCTGTTACGGTGATCCAGTCATTCAGTGCTTATGATTAATCCGTGTGCCTTCGTGGCGGGTCTGAAAGTCTGTTCTATGACTTACCCTCAGAAGCTACTGCACCCCTCCTTTCGTTATAAAGTGGAAAACGAGAACATCAACAAAACGGAAAATAAATATCCGAGCAGAAAACATTTGCTACTACAATAATCGACGAAGCTTTACTCAAAATACGAATTATTTTGAATGTATGTTCAGTTAATGGTAAAAATGATCGTTTAAGAGCTGATTTTGAATCATTCCACCGTTCATCAAATTTTAAATAATAAACTGAAAATAAAGGAAATCTACAAGAAAATTATTATTTCGTACCAGTGGTTTCGTATGAGTGGTGGTAAACTGGAAACCTTCTCCTATAATCTATACTGATAATAAATATGACACAAACAAATAATTATACTAATAATAAATTGTTTGTGGTGGTTTGTTCTACAGACCATACAGTTTGGACTAGAACTAGAAAATTTATCACATATATAACTTCTAGGATCGGAATATGCATTTTAAAGTGTTTTTTTTAAATTTTAATTATCAATTTAATTAATAAAAAAGTCAATCTGAATTTTGCCGTTTTACTGGAATAAATTCAAAATACGATTCCACAAAAAAAATTTAAGTCATTTCAAAATAATTTAAAATTGTTGTCTTTTCAATGATAAAAGTTGAATAGCCATGCAAATTTTTATTGAATTGTGTCAATTTTTTTTTAAAAAAGAGTTTTTTGCCTAATTTTAAACAATAGATTACATTGTATCTTTGAAACTCAAACCGTTTTCATTACTTCATTGGTTATCTGATCGTACATTTTTTTTACTGTTGAAAGTTAAATAAGAATGATTTTGTTTAATATTTTTATAATTTACGAGACGTCGGTGTCCTGGCTTAGAGGTGGCAAGTCTGCCTCACGATCTGAGTGTCCCGGGTTTCAGTCCCGGGTTCAGACCCGGCGTAGTTGTACATCTGTGTTCTATCTGTAAGGTGAATGAGTGTCCCCCCTCTATAAAAATAAGCTATGCAAGCGAATGTGATGAGTGTGTAGCTAAGTCGTACTCTTGGCACTAGTTGGCGCTACTACAAAAAAAGAGACGCTCATTTCGGCTTAAAATCGCTGATGTATCAGCGAGAATATCCATGAGAAGTGAAATTAACAACAACGTAGTTTAAGAGACGTATAAAAAAAGTGAAACTACGATCCCGGAATTTAGAAGATCAATGAACTGGTTCTTTACGTTTTAATGACGCTATGATGCTATGGATCTGGCACCATTCGAAAGGATCATGTATATAATATACAGAGTATGGGAACTCTGAATATCTATTCGACAGTAGAATCTTGAAATCGGGTTTTGTTTTGATGAATAAAATACTTTTTATTTTTATATTTAATGTACGAGAAAGTAATAATTCTCATGAAGAAAAGATGAACATAAAGGACATATACCAGAGTGTTAAGTAGAAACATTTTGGTGGCAACTGAACCCCTTGGTTCCCCAACATTAATCCCTGAGACATTTTCCTATTAACAAAATCAAAAATTCATTCATTCGTTCAAAAATTAAATAAACATCATATGAAATTCGACTTCATTGCTTTATTTACATATACATCTCATTAATTTATTTTACAAATCCCATTATTTTATTTATATTTATATGTTGATTTATTATTCCATCTTATTTTATAAATAACTTTATTTTCAACAATATTTTTAAAGTCTACAATGTAAGATTGTAATTATAGTTGAATAAGAATTCTAATATTTTATTGCTTGTTTATATTTTTCTAATTTTATTTACAAATATCTCATTTTATTTACTAATTTTATGTACTAGAAAAATTTGTTTCCCATTGTTTCATACGCCCCAAAACTTTGTCATTACTGGTAAATTTAAATGAGATTTTTATCTTCTGGATTTCATGTTCATTAAATGAAAATAATAAGCTGCAATCAATATATAGCTTTTTGAAAAGGAAAAGAAAATAAAACAAATATATTGTTTCGAAAATAATAACTTAAATATTTATTTTGATTGCACGATTCTTTAATTTATGTTAGCAAAGATCTTTTGTTTTTATTCATTTTATTTCCTATGTTTGGGTAAAATAAAATTTATAATTGCGATTGCAAAATAAATGTAATTTATGTTTAGTATTTCTTGTTTTTACCATTTTAGGAACCCTGTTTCTTGATGTTTGCAATTAATTGCACATGTTGCCGTATGGTTAATTCTGTGTTGTTATTGAACATTTCAAAATGTGGGAGACCTCTGAACATTTCAAAAACAAGGTTTGTTTTAGTATTTAAAAATAATTCCTTTTTGTGCAAGAATAACTAAAAATATTTTTTGAATTACCGATTGATTTTGAATATCATGCGTTAGCAATTATAAAGAATTCAATACTTTTCCCGTTAGCCGGGCATCAATGAAAAATCGCCTAAGAAATTTCCTGGAATTCTACACTAAGCGTTTTTTCGCTTTAGAATCACTGTTAGAAATTTGTTGGAATTCTACACTATTTAGCGATTGTTCGCTTTAAAATCACTGTTAGAAATTTGACAGAATTCTACACTATTTGGCGATTTTTTGCTTTGAAATCATTGTTAGAAATTTGGTGGGATTCTACATGATTTAGCTATTTTAAAATAAAGAAAATAATATATTATGTATTAAATTACAATTCAAATTTTTAATCATGTACTTTTACTAAAAATTCTATTAAATTTTTTAAAAACAGTTGATACTTAAATATCTTCAATTGAAACTTTAATTTAAATAATCAAATATTTCGATGCTCCTTTCTTTATAAAACAAATACCTTATAACATAAACTACCATTTCGCATATTAGAAAAATGTTTACAGCTCCAAGAATAAGTAAGATTATTTAAAATATTGAACCAATGCATTACAAAAACTTATGGCGAAACTTCAAGGTATGTCTGTAAACAATTTTTATTTTCTCGAAAAGAAAATATATATTCAACTATATACAATGGTACAATGAAAATGTTGAGCAAACTATTCAAACTCGAAATTTTGAAGATTCTTCACATCTCAGATTTCTCCGAATCATTTATGTTCATCTGTGATCATTATTTATCCATTTATACTCATCTGTTCACCTTTAATTTATGTTCAACTATGAAGCGATAACTTGATTCGATTACTAAATCGTTTAAAATCAACGCAAAGGACATTTTTGTCTTTTACTATTATTCCCCCCCCCCCCCCCCCCCCATGATCATGTGAAGAGGACAGCGTCTAAAATAATACTTGCAATTTTCTGAGTTTCCCTTTCTGTCAGCGAGGAAAATATTAACCCTTTGCACTTGAGCGGCGAAGATACGGCGCTCGGCCGTATCGGAAAAGAAATTCGATGCATAATTATTCAAAATAAAAAGGTTTGTTTATTGCTCCAAATTTGTGTGTGTGTGTTAAAATTGAATTTCTCCGTCTTTTTACCATTATGTAGGTATTTTCAATAATCAAAATTGAAAAATAAATAAATAAAACTTCAAAATGATGCACCGTTCTGAATGGTGCCGAAGAAGAGCCATCGAGTGGAAAGGGTTAACCCTTGGTGGATTAAAAAGATAATAAGCGGATACTATTAATTTAAAGAAATTTGAGCGAATAGTTTTGAACCATTTTATTCAGCAGAAAGCTTTTAAGTATTAACAAAAACGTTAATTAACAAAATTATTAATAATAGAATTAATTTCAATGACATATTAAGACTTTATATATATATATATATATATATAGATTTATTTTTTTATATATATATATACATACTTTTAACAGAGCATTTAGAATCAATAGCTTTTTTGAGAAAATATTTAATAAATTTATTTATGTATACAAATTCCAAAAAAATCAATAAGGTTCTTGAAAAATTTGATGTTTTTAATATGTTTTTAAATGACAAATATTTACAGTCTATAAACTACTTTTGTATTTTAAAAAGAAAGTATTGAGGGTATTCACATATTTAATTTCTAATGAGTTTTTTTTAAAAAAATAGTTTCATAATAGCTATTCAATTTTTACTCTTTTTAGAATTAATCATATTACTATTTTATATTCATATCGCTAATTATTTAGCTTTTTTAAATTTTAAATGCAAGATTTTAAATACTTTTAGTTATCAAATATTATAAATTCTTATTTTTTTATGGTGTGTGTGTGTTTTATTTTTTTAACTGATATTTAATGCATACATACTGCCGGCATCCTGGCACAGAGGTAGCGCGTCTTCCTCGTGATCTGGGCGTCCCGGTTAGGGTATGGTTGTTCTTCTGTGTGCTATCTGTGAGGTTTGGAAATGTGCCTCTCCCCTTGTAAAAAAGGGGCTCTGCAAGTGAATGTGATGAATGTGTAGCAAAGTCATACTCTTAGCTCTAGTTAACACTACTTCAAAAATAAGATACGCTCATTCGGCTTAAAATATCTGACGGTCATCCCCGGTTTGTCCTTAACAAATGCCATTTGTAACAACAACAATGCATACATACTTAATATGATTTATTAAATTCTTGTCATTCGCTACTTAAAGTTTTCAAATTTTTTTTTTGTAAATAAATTTAAAAACAAATACAATTAAATGCAATATATTTTCTGCATCTTGATTTTTTCTTTTAAAAATAATTTTTCAATTTTGCAAAGATATTCCAAGTAGGAAGTTATTTGGCCTTTTCCATTTTTATTAATGCATAACTGGTTCACATAAACAACTGATCTTCGATAAAAGGGAGCATTTAATCTGAAATTGGTTATTTCCTAAAGATTAGGTCTTATCTTCAGTTAAATGCAGAAATTGATAAAAGAATACGAAAGAAAGTATTACAAATATAAACGATTGTGTAATCTAAATATATCTCATGTATAATGTTAATACCATTTTGAAAGTGTATCTAGATGGCGCTAAAAATATCTATTCTATTGATAAATAAGTTCTTGGGATTTGCTTTATAGAAACTCCTATTACGGTGGATTATTTTTAAAATAAGAAACAATTAGGATAAGCTATTTTGGAGCTTGGAAGTAACTTAGTAACGTTTATAAAGGATCGCAAACTTATATCAGGATCTGAAAATATTTTTAGAAAGATTTTTTGATAATTATAGAAAAGACTTCATGGAAAAGTATTTAGTTTCCTATATTTCAGCTTTTCCCGAAATAAAACTCTTATTAGACTTCGATCATTAAAGGGAATCAAAAGGGAAAATGTTGCATAGTTTTGTTTGAACGAAATGGAAATAAAAATTTCTTCCATCTTTTTTTCTTTGGTTTCTAAGCTAAGCAAAAATAATTCCTCTGAAACACTACTAGCTTCCGACAGTGATCAGCAATTTCCAAATTACAAAAATAATTGTATTATTTCTGTCATATTAAGTTATTTAAATGAAATACATCTTGAAAGTGATAATCTAAATTATAATTCCCAAATAAAATTCGTCATTAAATCAATTTTTTCTTCTATCGCTGGAATTTGCTATAAATATATTAAAGTCATGAATTTCTTGATTCGAAATTTATTCGTTATTTCAATATTTCAACTGAAAAATCGTTTTCATTTTTAATTATTTTAACGTTTAAATATTTCTGCTCTTATGTACATCATATATGTCTTATTTTAATTAATAATATATGTGAAAATGTATAAAATAATTTCTTATTCTGTTAAAAGAAATTCTGAACACATTGTAAATGAATTGCACCGTCTATTTTAAAGTCTTATTATAAATTCGATGTGTTTAGAAAACGAATATGTTTTATTTAATACTAGCCGCCTTTGGCGACCAGTTGGTCCGCCAATATTAATGCCGACTAAAGGGTTAAATCATTTTTGATATAACTTGGTCTCATAATAAGTTTTACAGCAAAATATTTTTAAGTTTTAAATAAATTTAAGTTACGTTTAAATATTTTAAGTTCAAATAGCTGACCTACTTTTACCAGTATAGCTTTCATATTACGTTACTTCGTTGAAAGAAGATGCTTTTTTATTTCGCATGATTCATTAAAATGCGGAGATAAATTACAATCACGAAGGCGAATTCTTTGATTTGCGCAATATATCTTCTTCACATGAGTAAAAGTAACAATTCAAAACATGTTTTAGTGTTTTAAAAATTTAAAAAAAAAACGCGAATGCAAAAATATTTTACTTCTACTTAATATCAATTGCTTTTTGTTTGTCGTTTCTTTGAAATGACGTCATCTTCAAGCTCGATTAAGATTTCTTACTTTTAAATAATTAATCTCGCTCTCAGAAGATCATCGTTTGGTGCTTTCCTAAAAATTCTTTTTCAGTTTTAACTGTCGCACTTTTGTAATATATTTTTACTTTGTATTTTTATTTACTTTAATTCTTTAATGGAATTGTTAATTTTGATATTGCAAACGATCAAGAAAAATTTTATCTTGCATTTACGGTTTAAAAAAATATCACATTTCCCATTTGTTTCATTTCATATAATCACGTGATGAAAATTGTATTTTTCTGTTTTATTTTTGGTAGTAATTAACTTTTTTTAAAAATCAGAACTTCTGAAAATGTGATGGCCCCATTTTATTAAAAGCTGAATTTTTTGAGATCCTCGAGAAGATTTTTTTTTTTTTTTGCGAAATGAATTGTTGAAAAAAAACGATTAAATTAAATGTTTAAAAATTCATTAAAAATAGAGTTTTAAACCGTAGTTCAAAACATTAGTATCATTGAAAAGCTAATTTTTTGAGCTTTAACGTGATGCAAAAATTAATTTTGTGCTATAATATTTTCAGAAGCTATAGCGAAAAAACGTTAAAATTTGGCTTATTTTTTAATTAATTAAAATTTTAATTAAAAATTCAAAAAAGGGCTCCGAGGTGCACATTCCCGCCCCTCAATGTATACATATACCAAATTTGGTAGCTGTAGGTCGAACGGTCTGGCCTGTACAGCGCCAACACACACACACACATCGTGCTTTATTATAAGTAAAGATAAATAATGTATTAAAATTATCAAACTTCTTTTTCTGATCAAATTGTAAATACCGTTTTGTTAATAGCTCATTGTAGATTTATACACAATTTATTTTTTATTGAACTACCAAATTTTAAAAACATATACCTGAAAGACGAGTTTTGATTTGATAACATTTTTTGTAGTTCATATTTACTTCTAATTATAATTATTCTTCAGCTAATTTTTTTATGTTAATAGATTTATTGATACAGTCTTATCAGTTCTGAATCAACTAAATTCCACTTAACTGTATTTTATTTCTATTTTTGTCCTGTATTTATTGTTAAAATTAAATCGTTGATAAATAATTTTCGAACTAATTTAATTGTTATTGTGATCCTAAATTTTAACTGTTTGAGATCTAGTACAACGAGTTACAATAATTAGAAACACTAGTGATAAAAGCAGATTTATACTCGACCGGTTGTAAGAAGATCAGTATTCTGCGCATGTGCAGAAACGGATTGATTTATGTTTATGACAATTTTAAAAGATAGATTCAGGCATTTCATGCTTGGCTATTAATTTATCGTCTTGGCATCTTTGAAATTTTCTTTTCCACTATATGTAGTCTTAAAATTGTGGATATTTACATAAAAAACATAGAAAAAAAAGAAAAGGGACAACATACCTAAATTTGGTAAATTCTAGGCAATAACACACACACGCACGCACAAACACACACACACACAACATCGCACTAGAAAGAGGAAAAAAATGTCGGAGTTCATCTATAAGTGATCAACATTTTTACTAAAAAATTAAAACGCCAAATTCTATAAACGCATGCGCAGTAAGAAAAAAAACAATATAGCGGCATGTTGTTGTCCCCTCGGAACAATTACTTGCCGACTTCCAAATATCTTTTTTTAGCCTTTCTGCGCATGCGCGACTTACTGGTTGTTTTATAATTGCCCATGTGTAAACCTGGTATTATTTAGAATTTTATATTAAATTAAATTTTATATTATTTTCATCAGTGTCGAGTTATATAAAATTTATTGTGTCTAATTGAATCTATATGAAAAATATGGTATAAAATATATTTTTTGCTGTATTAATTTATTTATTTATCTTCATTGCGTTTTCTTTTTGATAAACCAGTTTCTATTGGGATTGACAGAGCATCAAATTTGGTAAGCTTCCAGGTATCAGGCCTAACTAATTAGAATTTAGATAGATTAAAAAGATTTCTCGATGTTTTTAATTTTTAAGTTTTATTTAATAAAATCGTATTACCATTTTTTTATTTATTGAGTTTTTACTTTTATTTCATTAATTTTGTGCTCTCTAAACTTAAATTTGCTGGATTAAAGGAATTAGGAAATTATCGGATTAAAATAAATGTCTTGTTATGTTTATTTTTTCAGTTAATCTCATTATAAATCTTATGACATACATAATTTTTCTATGGTGCTATCAATTTTAAATTAGTTAAATAAACCAGAATAAAATTAATTAGAAAAATTATTTAATTCTAGTATATTTCAAAAAATGTAAAAAAAAAATTAGTTTTGCATTTAATTTCTTAGTTTTTTTTCTTGTATTTTTGAGAAATCCAATTTTTTTGGCTGTCAGATTTGATTTAGATAGTTTTTTTGAACTAGAATAAATTGACTATAAAATCATAATTAATAAAAAGAACTATTTTGAGAAAACATTAAATTCTGAAGGAATAAATTTTTACCTAACATAATCTACACAAAGTTTCATTGTAATTGATAGCCCTTTATATTGCTACAAATCATATTTAATGTACGTTTGAAAGTGTTTTACATACATATACATTAGAAGTTTTTTTGGCGATTAATCACTGGCGTGTAGTAAATAGTTTCTTGTATACTAGTTATATAAAAAATATAGAAAATAGGATGTAGACGAAAATAATGTAAAGAACGTAGAAAGCATAGCAATCGGCGAAAAATTGGAAATTGAATTTTTGACGAATCTACAATTTTTGGTGACTTCTTGAATTCGAAAAACACATTTTTGGAAAATATCCATCTATTTGTTTGTGACAAGGATGACTCAAAAACGCTTTGAGCTAGACGGTTGAAATTTAGTATATGTTCGCTACACGAAAATTATAGATATCTATGAAATCTTAAGCAAAATCTGTTCAGAGGACTGATGACTTTTCGAATGTAAGTTAACAAGATAACTACAAAAAGAAGAGAGCTAGATAGATAAGATTTGGTATGCAAATTTACCATTTATAGAGTAGACACCTAATAAATTTTGAGTCAAAAACAACGACTGGTTGACCGTTTATTGGTTAGTATATTCGAAAATATGTATATGCATTAATTAAGAAACACGACCTAAATATTCCAAATTTGGTATACGTTTTTCTCGATAATTGGATTAAGAGGAACCTGAAAAAGCCCAATTTTGATTTTCGGAACTATTATTAAATATTAATATTTCTTTACTATTATACTTTAGTACCACTCAAGACTTTTTAGCATGACAAGATAATTAAAGAATAATCGAGAATGTTTTGGGGAGGTCATTCTAGATTATTTTTTTTGTTTTTATTATACTATACATATAAATTAAAAGATAATTAAATCAATTTAGTCGTTGACGAAGAAGGAAATATTCAAAATTTATTAATGTTTCCTAAAAATGATTTTTGAACTTGCGAGAATTTTCGAGGAGCCTACTGCTGCTGTTTTCTCATGCTGTTATTATATTGTGATTATAAATTGAAGATATAAATTGAATCAATTTTGCTCAATATCGGAGAGGAAAATGTTCGACATATAATGATCCTTAAGAATTTTTTTTGACCATGCGAGAAAGATTCGAGGAGACTACTCGTGCTGTTTTCTCATGTTATTATTATATTGTGATTATAAATCAAAAAGATAAATTAATTTAATCAATACCGTAGAGGAAAATATTCAACATATGTTGATGATTCCTAAGAATTTGTTTTTAACTAGCGAGGAAGTTTTGTGGAGACCACTCTTATTGGTTTTTTTTGTTTTTATTATATTGTGAATATAAATAAAAAATATAAATAAAATCAATTTAATCAATGCCGGAGAAAAGAATATTTATTATAAGTTGATGATTCCTAAGAATGACTTCTGAACGTACGAGAAAGTATTGGAGAGACTACTCCTAAAGTTTTTTTAATGTTGTTACAATATTGTGAATATAAATCAAGAATATAAGCTAATTTAATGAATACTGGAAAGGAAAATACTAACATATTTTGATAAATCTTACGAATGATTTTTGAACATGCGACAAAGTTTTGGAGATACAATCTGATTTTTCATGTTATTATTATATTTGGCAATCAATCTGTACAAATAAAGGCTAATAATGACTAAGAGAAAAACATCCAATGTATTCGGATGATGCCTAAAATGATTTTTGAACATGTCAAAAAGTGTAGAGGAGACCACTCATACTGTTTTTTCATGTTATTATTATATTGTACTATCAATGTGTACAAATCAATGTTGTTAATGATAAAGAGCAAAATAATCAATATTTGTCGATGATTCCTAAGAACGATTTTTGAGCAAGCGAGAAAGTTTTGGAGAGTGCACGCAAACTGTTTTTTCATGTTATTATTATATTGTTAAATCAATGAGTAGTGTACAAATCAAAGAAGTTAATGAGAAAGAGGAAAATATTTAATGTTTGTAGATGATTTCCTAGAACGATTTTTGAACATGCGAGAAAGTTTTGGTGGGACCACTCATGTTTTATTTCATGTTATTATATTGTGCAATTAATGTGTACAAAATATTGTTAATGATAAAGAGCAAAATATTCAGTGTTTGTAGATGATTCCTAAGAACGATTTTTGAGCATACGAGAAAGTTTTGGAGAGACCACTCAGGATTTTTTCATGTTATTATTATATTGTGCAATCAATGTGTACAAATCAATGTTGTTAATGACAAAGAGGAAAATATTCAACATATGTTGATGATTCCTAAGAAAATTTTTTGAACATGTCAGAAAGTTTGGGAGGAGACCATTTATACTGTTTTTATATGTTATTAATATACTGTGAAATCATTGTGCACAAATTAATGTGTATCAATGTGTAATAAATCAATGTTGTTAATGACAAAGAGGGAAATATTCAATGTATGCAGATGATTCCTAAGAATGATTTTTGAGCATGCGACAAAGTTTTGGAGAGACCACTCAGGCTTTTTTTCATGTTATTATTATATTTTGCAATCATTGTGTACAAATCAATACTATTAATTACAAAAAAGAAAATATTCAATGTATTTAGATTATTCCTAAGAACGATTTTTGTTATTAATATATTGTGAAATCAATGTGTACAAATCTATGTATAGTGAATAAATCAATGCTGTTAATGACAAAGAGGAAAATATGCTATGTATGTAAATGATTCCTAAGAATGATTTTTAAATACATTCTGACCTTATCAGTAGCACTTTCTCACAGTTGAAAAAAATAAACTTACGATAAGCTTATCGAAATCTCAACTTGTTTGAGCGTCTCAATTAAACTGCTGCCAATAGTAAAAAAAAAACTTCCATGATTCCAAAGAACCACCAGACGATTATTTTCCCTAACAGATGATATTTCATTATCTTGACATTAACTCATCTATTGGGCGTAACAATCTAATAAACACCCCGAACTCTCATCCGTCGAAACCGATAACTTGCTTGTTCTTGATTTGTTTTTGTCCTCTAGACGTCCTCGAGCGGAGTCCTCTGGCGCGCTCACGCCAAAGAAAAAGAGGCCCGCTCCACAAGTGTTCCGGATGAGGAGCCGGCGAGGAGGAGAGGCATAACGGATGATGCCGGGACTGTTTCGGGGGGATGCTCGCGTGAAATCGATTAGAGCTCTCAAATGTTCGGATCCGCTTGAGAAATGCGCGGTGATGAAATATACGAATTTCCGAGCTTTGTGTTTTTTTTCTGATGTTTCTTGGAAGTCTCTGGCTGTGTGAAATCTTATTTCAATGGAGTTTGTTTATGAAAAGGATTTCATGTTTATATATAGGAGGGTTTAGAAATCAGAAACTTAATAATCGAATTGAAGGAAGTATTGCGAGAAAATATTAATTATTTTGCTTTTGATTTACAAAGCATTTTACTTTTTTTCATGTCAGAACAAGATGTTATTTTGGGAATGAGGTAGACAAAAATCCGCAGGCGAAAAATTGAAATTGTATTATCTGTACGAACAAATCAACAAATCAGCTTTTAATAACGCATTGCCATTGCATTTAGAAAAGCTCTGATTAAAAAAATAATTTAAGGACTACAGCAAATAAAACCTAGAAAAATGTCATTTTGAGCAAGTGATTATATGAAAGGAAATAAATAGGAAAGGCAAAGTTTTTTAGATCGTTGGCAATACTAAAGTGACTCATTTCATGAAACGATTAACCCCTTAACCGGTTTTGCCCGTACGCCATAAGTGCATCGATTTATCGAATTTCGATTGTTGTAAACAAAACATAAATCATTGATAACAATTATGATTCAATAGTAAAATGACTTGGAATACGTAGATAAGCCAAGTATTCCATGGATTTCCATTTGAATCAAAATAAGAAAATACTCCCAAAACAGAAGGTGTCATTTTATTAGATAGTAAGGAAAATAAACCAGTTAAGGGGTTAAAATGAATAAAAATGTAATTTGACTCGCACGAGCACGCGGTGCTTGGTCGCTCAAGAAATGATGTTCTGACATGATACATTGAAATATGCACAGCAGATTTCATTTTAATATTTAATAATAAATAATAAAAAAATAACAATAATAAACAATATTAAATATCGATTGATTCATTCATACTTTTAATATTATATGAATTCACATTTTATATAGCATTTTGCTTCTAATTTCTTTCTGCGTGGGGAATTCTTTTGTGTGTAGAATTTATTACATGTATTTATTTCTCCTATCTTTGTATTAAAAAAAATTAAAAAAGAAGATTTATTTAAAGCAACTTTGAAAGGCTACAGCACAATTCCGAGTATTCCATTCGTATCTATCCGGTTTCAGTACTATCCGGTCTAGTTTTGTTTTATCGTAATTAAGTTCGGTATGACAGAATTTAAGTTAACCCTTTGCACTACGATGGATGCCTCTGACCCACCATTCAAGATGGTGCATCTTTTTGCCGTTTTATTTATTCATTTTTCAAATTGAATTGTTAAAAACGCCCGCATAATGGTTAAGAGAAGTAGATTAATTTTTCAAAGAAATTCGACTTAAAAGCATGATGTATATTTATTTTTCATAGCAATCAACAAATCTTTGTGTTAGGTGAATAATTTTGCATCTAGTTATTTTTCGGAGTGCAGAGGGTTAAAATGGGAACAGTTTGTATCTTTAACTTACCTTTTTTCTTATGAATTCTTGAAATGTGCATTGCATTTTATAAAGCTACATAAACTATCAGTACAGAGCTTTCCATTGCAACTCAACACGTTACCAGAAATTGCTTCTATGACCACAGGTCAAGTTCACCTCCGCTTGGCTTGAGAGTTCAGTTTAGTAAAATTAACGTCAAGTTTTAAAGTAAAACTAGGGCTATTTGGGGCCCCAATCAAATGACGAGGACGACACCTGAGCTGGCACACTCTCTCCACACCACACCACATCAGTGGAAGGATATTTAACCCAGATGGTTTTAACGTGCACCAGACCAATTTACTCAATGGGTCTTTGGTGGAATTGGGTTACGAACCTTAAACCCTCCGGTTCCAAAGCCGAGACTTTACTACCAGGACGCCGGGCTCTTTAGGATTCTATAATGAAGGTTCAATTGCGGGCCGGGATAGCCTGGTTTGTAGATCTTTGGACTTGTTCGCTTTAGGTTACGGGTTCGAAACTCACGGGCCATAAGATTCCCCGAGTGTGCGGAGGCTGGCGCTTGCTAAATCTGTCCCGGATAGCCTGGTTGGTAGAGCTTAGAACTCGCACTCTTTAGGTTACGGATTCATACGGAAACTCACGGGCCATAAAATTCCCCGATTATGTGGCGATTGGCGTTCGTTAAATCTGTACGTACTCCATATCGAGAGTAATATCACTGGGGGTGCTGGGTCGGAGGTGATCGTTCTCAGTTCCAGATCTAAATTACGAACCGAGATGTATGAATGATTTTGCATGAATGAAGTCCGCCCCCTAAAAAGGGTTGTGACGTGTGAGTAGCTAAGTCGTACTCTTGGCCCAAGATGGCGCTACTTGTAAAACAAGACACGTATATCTCCGGCTTAAAATCTGCTGATGTATCAGCGGGGCTTGTCCACGGCAAGTGCCATAAGTAACAACAACAGATTCAACTATACATTCAGTATAAGAATATTTGAAATGATGAAATAATGTTTTTAAAATTCGTGTGTCATTAATTAATTAAAAAAAAATTTTTTTTGAAAAAAAACACAATTTTGCTTATTGTTTTTTTATCAACTGCCCTAATACATATTTTTATTTTTTAAATTATTATTACAATTTTTTTATCTTTGCAAGAAAATAAAATAACTACAAGATTAAATATTTCATAAAATAATGAAAACGATTTGGGTTTTACGGCAATGAGGAAATTCATTTTTATCAATTATATATAAAATGCTTTTTTAATTTAAATAAAACAATTACATTATTAAAGCGTTATTAAATTACTGTTAGTAAAAAGCATTTTTAAAAAAATATTTTCAAATGGATTGAAAAATTATTTTGTGCATTGATAAATATAAATTTTATATTTCGAACTGTTATTGAATTTTTTAGAGTTACCGCAAAAAAACCACAAAAATGTGATTTAATTTTTGAATAATAAAAATTCAAAACATAATGGGAAATAATTCACATTCCCATCCTCCAAAGACTCTCTCAGCCAAATTGGTAGTTTCGAGTGAAGTGTTATCACACTCATTCATTCTTTCTCTCTGTGTCTGCCTCTTCCCTTTCTCATGCATGCAGTAAAACATACATACTCACACAGACATACAAGCACAAGCATGCACACGCAAATACACAAACGCACGGACACATACTAAAGCAGCTAAAAGGTGGAAATATGTTAAGCAAAATTTTTAACAAATAAACAAACAAAAAAAACTGAACAATATTTCGATGAAAATTGAAACTGCGCCTTTTATTATTATGACTTACAAACACAAGTAATAATAAGAATATTCAAGACAAGAAATATAACATTCACTTCCTAATTTTGTCAGTGAAGACAATATTTATTTTAGTTACTTTTTATTAAATAATTGCAATTAACATAAAAAATATCAATTTTTTTTTGATTTTCCCAAGAATTGAACTCGCACTCTTAGTCTTCAAGTGAAACAATACTGAAATCATTACATTTCTCCGACTGAGCTACTTCCTGTCTATTTCAATTTTCATTACAAACTGCTAAAACTCCATTGAAAGTATTAAAAATTAATTAAATTGAATTCATATATATATATATATATGAATTCAATT
>JAOUZG010035454.1:492046-521872 GCA_026289955.1 Argiope argentata | reverse complement strand
ACACACACACACACACACACACACACACACACACACACACACACACCTCTTTTAAGCACCAATGAAGAGCCTCAGTACAAAACCGTAAATGCCGTTGAATATTTCTTCATTTAGTCTTTGCACCATTTTAAATTCATTCATCATTAACTTTTAATGCTTTTAATTTTTTTTATCTATCAATTTTTTGTAAAATACGTTATTATTATTATTATTATTTTGATTACCCAGAAAGATTTTACATTGATTCATAATAAAATAATTATTTCAGGTTTTCGTTGTTTAAAGATTTTTTTATTGCTTTTAGACGGATTATTGACAAAAAAAAGCAATGCATTATTTTATTTTTTGAAATTTTTTTGTAGTGTAAGAAAAAAAATCATCCAATGCAATTCATTCACTTCCAGTCAATCTATTCATGAATGAATTAAATTGAACTTGCCTAACAACCATCCATTTCCTAACGGTCTCCGCGGAATTTCGCTTTCCAATATTGAACAGAACAAAGCAATGATCTTTACACTTTTGAGCTTGAATTCTTTTGTGCTTAACTTGCTTTGCTTATTTCTCCCTCGGAGAATTCAGAACAATAAGTTGGGTTTAAAATAGTTTTGACTTATTTTGCATATTTGCTCTGAATGAGCTTGGAGTAAATTTTTAAACAATTGACTGTCTCAACAGTGACAAGAATAGCATTAAACAATCGTCTTGGATTTCCAAAACGAGGTTAAAATTCAAATAGAACTATTTTGAAAGACAGGCGTAGGCTAATATTTGATTCCGAAAATCTCATTATCCTATGTAAAGTTACAGAAAATGACCTACTGCTTTGTTTCCATGCAACGTCTAGAAATACAGACATTTTAAAAATAATATTTTTTTTCATTTAATTAAATAATGAGAGTTTATTTAATGGAAATGACATTTAATGAAACAAAAGATTAATAGAATGTTAAAATAATTTGAATTAAATAATCTTGATTCGGGTGATTTATTCTATTCTTTTCAAACAAATTCTTCATTAGTTTTTTTTTGTTTAGAATCTGAAATCGGGATTTGATTAATAGAAGGTATTTTTTGAGAATATTGACAGTCAAAACTAACTAAACATTTGAGCTGGTGGCAAAGTTTTGGAAGTTAATTCTGTCACAATTTAATAGATAAAGGCAAACATAGCTTCAGTGAGCAGTAGCATGCGTAAGTCAATATGCCAAGAGACGCCATATTGTTAAGAAAAGACTTCTCACCCAAAAAAGATGTGAAAATGCCGTCTTTATTGTCTATCAAGTCACAAACAAACAGTGAATTAACTCTATTTAATCCGCTAATGTCAGTTCACAGCAAAGCTACAGAACACACGTCAACAAGATAAAAGACACTCTTTCTAGCTAAGCCAACTAACGTTGCTAGTTTTCTGAAAAAATCTCATCCCCTACTTAAGCCGTGCCTTTTAATTAATGCCCCACGAAAGTGTCAGGGACAACCGTGGAAATCACTCGCTCGTTCTAGAAACCATTCTACCTCACTTCTGACACCAGTTGTTACGAAAAAGTAAATTTGACGCGAAAGTGATGCGAAGATACCGACTTTATTGTCTATGAAAATGCGTATCAAATATTAGCAACTCAAGCAACAAAAATTCTCAGCGAATTAACTCTACTTAATGCGTTAATTTCAAATAACAGCAAAGCCATAGATCACACGGCAACAACAGAAAGGACGCTCTTTCTAAGCCAACCAAACAAAGCTCGCTTTCCGAACTCAACCAACTTCCCGCCTTTAAGCCCCGCCTTTAAAATAGCGTTCCATTAAAGTGGGCGGGGCAGTAAAGAAAAGGCGTGTTCATTCCCGGTGAGTCTAGAAATTTCTCTAAGAAGAAATCTTTATTTCTTAGCTTCTACTACAGATTTTAGCGAATAGTAAAAAACGTTGGCGACCTCATTACGTCGCCAACGCACCTACATCGCCAAATTAGTCAAATATGGTGATCTGTTGTAAATCCCCTTAGAACGGTCTTTTCTAGCTGACACGCGGTTCCATTATAATTAGTTTTATACAGTTAAGCTATTTACAAATATTTACACAAAAATTCATACATATTTACAATGTTTATGTCTAATTTACACAAAATTCATAACAGTATTGTGTGATTCGAGTTTTTAAGAGCAAGTATTCGTTAACAATTTCATGAACGGGACATTCTGTGTGAAATATATCAAAATATATCACAGAGTCGATATATAGATATGTGTATCGCCAAATATGTCACAGAGAAGCTGTACATGATATAATATAATAAGATTAGGTGATCCATTGAAAACATTTTCATATACTCTCTAACAAATGCGCCTGTCTTATCAATCGCATTTCCTTAGTGATAAAACAGTTGCGAAGAATCCTCTTAAATTACAATCTTTAGAAATTAATAGCTGAAATGAAATTAATATAGAGGCACCAAAATTCTGAATGTGCATTTTGGACTTGTTTTTTTTCTAACGGATTTAAGTCGGAAATTGGTATAAAACTATAGTTGTAGTTATAAACTTTCATACCAGATTTTATATTTTTCAGTCATGACATTTTAACTTCATTTTTATTGCTAACTTTTATTTAGAGTGCTTTCGAAGAGCCGAATAGAAAGACCTACTGCTCTATCTTTCAAATTTGATATAAATCTGTAAATTGAATGCAAAGACCATATTCAAATTTCATCGCCTACTTCAAACAATTTTTAAATTATCGTGTTAACAGACTGACAGACAGATACATGTAGGTCCAAAAAAATATCTTTCGGGCGAATTATTTTGACGATTACTGTAGTTTCCTTTGGAACCAAATCCGACTAGGGATTGACTATATGCAGATCTGTATTTTCAAAAGCATATAAACTGGATAATTAAAAGAACCCTCAATGACTTGTAAGTATTAAATTTGATATCTGATTTAAAAATTACAAGTTTAGTTCTGTTTCAAATTTTGGTTTAAATCGGATGCTAAAAATGCACGTAAAACATTAATTTGATCTTGATAGTTTTGGCCGCATATCAAGGATTAATCGCCAAAGTACTCGTCTAGGATAACACGAAATATTCAGTGAAAAGTTAAATTCACCCCAAATATTAATATTTCCCAACTATTAAACGCCAATACCATGGAAAGATTTCTGTGATTAGAGAGCATGCGAGAAAGTTTTGATGAGATCATTTCCGGTGGTATAACATTTTTATTAGTATATGTGGCAAAGTTTTGATGATATCATTCCCAGTGGTATTAAACAGGATGCATCCTAATATATCTATTAATTAAGCAAATAATGTGACAATTCAAAAACGATACTTGCAACTGTGAATTGCCAAATATTTTTCATTGTATAAGTTTAAGAAGCATATACCAAATCTAACTTATTTCCCTTTTATGGTATTAAAAGTTGAAAGGAAGCCTCGTTTAATTCGAAGTATAGATTTTTCTAGTAATTCCATCCAGAATGTCGAAAAGTCAGCGTTTAACAGCGATTCCACGTCCAAACTTTCCCAGAAGAACTCAAGATCTCAGACTTTAGACTTAAAGTGATGCTCCCTTTTAAATTCAAACCGTTTTACTCGCGCATCCCAAGGGAAATTCCAAAAAGCAAGTTGAGCTGAAAATGGCTTTGACATGTTTTGCATATTATCGCTTAAATGAGAACAGAGTGAACTTTTGAAGGGCAGACAAATCATTCGGAATTGCTTACAACACAGAGCTAAAAATAAAGCAATCTGTTTTTAAAAGCTAATTAGTTCCTTTTTGTTTTTTGGGGAAAACTAATCTCTTGTTTGTCAGGATGTTACTTATTCATATAAAGCTGTTGGAAGTAATCCTCAGCTTAAGGTCTGTACAGTCGATAATTGGACACAGTTACCGAAGAAAGAACCAACTTTTAAACTAAAGCACTTTTTGAGGTACAGCTGTTTTTGTGAGGTTTTGATGGAAATATTCGTACACAGAAGAGAGACCATACAGAGACTTATTACAACTTCATTATGGGGTAGATGAAAATAATAGACGAGTTTCAAGAATAGTGTAATTATTTTCTAAGTTCTATATTTCCCAAGACAAAGCAAACAAGAACACGAAAACACACGACAGTCTCTTAGAATACAATCTTTTAATGACTCCCAAGGAGAAACATGGGGAATATACCTTGATGTCAATAAAGTAACGCCATCTGTTGACCCAAAAGAGAAGGTAGTAGAGTTATGTAACCGCTACACTATTCTGAAAGTAACTTTTGTATTATTAATAGTTTTTAATGCAATAATAAGCGATTGTATGAGTTTTACGCGTTTATCAATCTACACAATAAAGTATTTTTTTACTGGGCATAAAAATCTGTAGAATAGCCTGTTTCATGCTACGAAGATGCAGATAACTGTAAACAATTCAAAATACTGTTGTTGTTGCTTTGGATGTTTTGGGGGCAAGGGCCATATTTGCCCATGCTGCGCCAAGCATATGGACCAAAATCATACGATAAACACTTTAAAATACTCATGTAACTATCTGTATTAATTATAGTAGTTGAAATGAATGGTTTTATAATATTTTGGGTATTTTTTTATTAGCAGGGCGTCAGTGAAAAATCACCAAATATAGTAGAAATTCGTCAAAATTCATAGTGATTTTAAAGCAAAAAATCGCCAAATTCTTTTAGAGATTTTCTGCTGCCATCTGGCTAACGAAAAAGTACCTATTTTTATTTAATTTGATTTATTTCAAGTCAGTGAAAAGGACAAATTTTTAAATAATTTTTATGTCATTGATAGGATGTGTGATTAAATCTTCACAAAAATCAAAAATCTGGATGAAATTTGATTGTATCAGCCACAACAAATCCTGTCGATACTGCTACGTTCAATGGTGGCGGGGTGGTCGGCTGTACACAAGAAGTACTTAATTGTTTCAATATTTTGAGAATTTTTATATTATTTCAATTAATTGAACTACAAAATCAATTGATTGACACTGTCAGTTCTAGGAATAGCAAACCCCAAGAAAAATAATGGAAAATAATTTTAAAAAGTTTTCATGGTTTAGAATTCTAATTAAAAATCATTTTTAAACTAAAAATATTTCAATAAAAGAGCGAAAAAATACTAAGATGTGCAAATAAATTAAACAGTCCTTCATTTTTACGAATTCTTTTATTGATTAAAATAATAGCTGCTGTTTAGTTAAAATATTTAAGAAATAATAAAAAGACATGTTTGAAATGAAAAAAAAATCCTTATAGAGAAAAATGAATTAATATCAATGAAAAGATAATTTTTTGAATTTTAATTTAAGAGCGCTTAGATTTTTTTTACTTGTAATACATTCAGAAAATATGATGAAGATACTTCAAAATTTCAATTACTTTTTAAATAATTAAAATTCCCCCCAAAATATAAAAGCAATTTAGCAGGAATTAAATATAATCAACAAACCTAGAAAAACATTTAGTTTGCAAAAGCTGTTAGTAAATAAATAATATTTCTGCTAAACGTACTTTTTAACTATGTGGTTAATGCATTGTTGGAAAAAAACTGCAAAATAACGTATGTTACATTCCATAGATTACTGTAATAAGAATGTTACTGTTCAGGTACATAGAAAATACGTTTTTAATTATATTATATATTTCAATTTTTATTATTGGTTGTTTATAATTTAATTTAATTTTAAAAATAAAAAAAAGGATAAATAAAAAGCTTGAATGTAATATTAACAAACATGGCTTAATATTTCTTTTTCTAAATTTTATGTCTAATAAAAAATTTTCATTGTATTAAAATTTTTGAAGTAATCACAAATAAATTTATTGATTTTTTTTATTTCATTAAAATTTTTGTAGTAATCACAAAAAAACAAATAAATTATAGAATGTAATAGATTTAATTAAAAGAATTTCAAAAACACATTTTTTTAATCTTTGTATTTTAAAAGAATACCAATATTTAAACAAAATTACACGTTAAATTAAATTACAACGTTATAATTTAACGTATTAAAATATTCGTTAAATGATTTTTTAAGTAATTACAACATTTTAGTTTTGTTTTTAACATTCAATAATATAAATATTGCAATCTTAAAATCTATTTCTCTCAAATTTACAGTCATGTTAAACCACGTATATATCGATAAAAATTGATTAAATTGTTCAATTTATTGATGATTAAATTCTATCAAAAGTAAAATTGTATATTAACGTTGAAAATCCAAGATGTCTGAAATCTAGCAGGTGAGCAAATTATCGAGAAAAATTATTTATGAAAGCAAAATTAGGTATAATTTTTGAGATAACTCATTAAATAAAGGAGTACTATAGTATATGTTTGGGCATAAACTATGGATGTCCTTTAACTAGTATATATAATTCCTTCTTAATCTATTTTCGTATGCGTTTATGGTCTAGCTATTTCATGCTCTATTTTTCAAATCATGAAAATTGAAGCATAACTAAAAATAATAAATCGCATTCACACCTGTACATTTGTACCTTCAGTATTAAAGAGTTCTGTTTAATTTAGTTTAGTTTTACTAACGCCCTGTTGTAAAGCAATATTAGGACTAATCTCGTAATTTTGAATTGCCGTCAGATGACGAGGACAACACCTGAGCTGGCACCCCCTCTTCACATTACTCTTCACCGGCGGTAGGACGTTTATCTCTGACCAATATAATGTGCAAAAGACTCCCTTCCACGACGGTTCTTCAGTGGAATCGGGTCTCGAACCTGAAACCCCACAGCTCACGAGCCGAGACTTTATCACAAAGTCACTACAGTCCTCTAGTGAGTTACGGGTTTGAAACCGTATATTCGATTAAGCTAAGCTCCACAGCTGAAAGGCCCTTCTTGGACAATGAAATGAATTATTGCAATGATGGATGTTGATTGAGGATTTCAACCAGTTTAAAGATATGAAATACAGCTAATACAGCTGAAGTGAGCAGTCAGTGGAGAATTTCAGCCGTTTGGAGAGATCGTAGAGTGAGGCTCCGAAGATTCCTTCTCCTGCTGAATCCTGACTGGCCGCTTTTTGTGTTATGGTCGACGGATACAACGTGCAACAGACCCCCTTAAACGACGGTTCTTTAGTGAAATCGGGTCTGGAACCTGAAACCTTAAGGCTCATGTGACGAGACCTTACCACAAAATCATCGCAACCCTCTAGTGAGATTCGGGTACGAAACTGAATATTCGATTAAGACAAGCTCTACAACTGAAATGTCCTTCTTCGACAATGAAATGAATTATTGCAATGCGGTATGTTGGATGAGGATCGCAGTTTAAATATGGGGAACACAGCTAATACAGCTAAAGCGAGGAGTCAGGGGAGAATTTCAGCCGTTTGGAGAGACCGTAGCGTGAGGCTCCGAAGATACCTTCTCCTGCTGAAACCTGTCAGGCCGCTTTGTGTGATGGGGTCAATTTCTAGTTTAGGGCTACTGTTGTTGTAGTGTTCTACTGTATGTTAGTCTTTTTCCCTGTAAGTTCAACCCATAATCACCATTTGTTTCAGTATTCTTGCCCCCTCTATCCAGTTATAACTTCAGAAAAAATTGAACAGATTCGTGTAAGATTTGAAACCGATGGCAATCTCTTTGGAAATCCCTGAATACTGTATCGTCTCTTTTTTCCCCCTTTAACGCATTTTCCTTTTTTTCTCTTTCTCCCATCTTGTGCTCTTCCAACTGGTTAAATAACTTAGCGTTATAGGCACCGAGGCACAGGATGGCGTTATGTAAATTCGTCTCAGCTCTATATAGTTGTCGTCTGTTTATTCGTGATTTTTGTATAAATAAAAGTTGCCAATGATTTCTACTAAAGAGCTGTTCATTTCTGATCCCACCCTTAAATCACAAAAGAACCCCAAACAGAATTAACATATCTGTAAGAATATTGTGGAATACTGTATGACACCCTGACATAGCCAGAGGCGATGCCGGAAACCTGATGGGACCGCCGAAGTGCAACCCCACCTAGCAGGAAAAAAACAAACTATACTTGATGACATTGAATCCTTAAAACAATAAAGAAATCTCTAGAGACAAAGTATGTTGTTATGGTATTTGGGAATATAAAAACAAATCGTGTTAGTTTCGGAAGCATAACTTTTCAAAGCGTTTGAAGAGTTCTTTGTGTGCAATGGTTTAATACTTTTTCTTATTCTTTAAGAATATTATACTATTTCTTATCCCGAGAACCTTACAAATTTCAACGACACTTCATCGAGATCCATGAATTCTATTTTCCTTCATTCAATGGATTTCCGATAGCTTTTATTTTAAAAATTCGTAAGTATTGAATCAAATAACTAGCAATAAAGAAAGAAAAGTAAATAAAGAAGTAAAAACTTAAGTACGATTATAATAACAGCACTGATGAAATCTTCTCTTGCTTGCTGCTGATTATTGCTTCGTTAGCACTTTGTGGGGATTAAACAGCCACTTTTCACTAAACAAATAAAAGCTGGCGACATAAAAAAAGTACCTTCTTCTGACTTTGGAAAGTATCTTCAGAACTTATTCATAAAAAGATAAGAACTCTTATTGAAATGAAACGAAAAAAAAAATAGCATCTTAACACTAAAGTGAATATGACAAGACAAAAAGCTAATAAACTTAAAAAACACTTCAATATGTTCTTTCAGCAATTCACTCAGCTATTGAGAAAGAAAATGATGAGTGAACATATTGTGAATGTGCCTTTTTTTAGAGCTTACAAAACAAATTAGGATAAACCTCAATAAGAGCCTCTTCCTTTTTTTTTAGCTAAAAATGTTTTTTTTTAAAAAAATTGTTTGTTTGTCTTTAGAAAAGAAAAAAAATGTTGAAGTGCTCTTTTCTTCTTCCTATTGTTGAAATTAGCGGTCAGCCGGGATAAAAAAAATCTTTTATCTATCTATTTTATTTTTAAAAAACTATCTATTAAAAAGTCAGTTCCATTTATTACGTTTACATTTTTAAGAAAATTTGTCTTTTTTTGTTTTGAAAATATAAAGTTCTTTATACACAAAATGTTTTTTTTTATTAAACTCTGTATGAAATAGTAAATGAATTTCATTATGTATCTGCTACCTGCAAAGTATGATAAGGCTGCGCTCTTTACAATACATAAAAGCTTTATAGAATGTCAAATATTATATAGACAAAGCGCGAAAAAAGGTCGTATTACTATAATTATTTAAATAGTTTATTAGTTTTGAAAATTGTTCACGGAATATATTTTTTCTCATTTTCATTAGTATATTCATTGATGATATAGATTTTTTGTGCCGGCTCTCTGGCTCAGAGGTAGCGCGTCTTCCTCATGTCTGGGAGTCCCGGTTCGATTCCCGTTTCGGGCCTGGCTGTTCTTATGTGTGCTATCTGTGAGATGTGTGTCTGTGGCCCCCTGTAAAAAGAGGCTGTGCAAGCGATGAGTGTGTAGTTTAGTCGTGCTCTTGGCCCTAGTTGGAGCCATTTCAAAAACAAGGGACTCTCATTAGGCTAAAATCTACAGATGGTATCATCAACAGGGCTTGTCCAATGGCAAATTCTATAAGTAACAACAAATAACAACAAAATTTTTTGTCGATATTTTGCCCATAGCTGTGCTGTTCTGGTTTCAGTTAAACATATGTAACAAGAATTAAAAAGGGAAAATTCCTAACTAAGCACGCTACCATTCATATATCAGCTACCTGCAATACATGGTAAGGTTGTATTTTATGGAATATCTAGGCCTTTTCTAGGGTGGAAAACGTATTTGAATTATGAATAAAAGACCATGTTGATATTATCATTTGAACAATTTGTTAGTTTTTAAAATCGTTCACACAATGTAATTTTTCTTATTTCTACTAGCAGGTTCATCGACGGTACAAATTTTGGACGAAACTTCGCGCATATCTGCACATCTCTGGTTATTAAAAATATACAAGTAATGAAAATGTCTTAATTAAGCGTGTCAACATGATGCTAGTTTTATTCACAAACGCATATAATCTAACCACGTATTTTGAAAAGGTTGTTTTTATTAACCACTTATCTATTTCATTTTCTTTACTATCTAATAAGATGACCCTTTCTATTTTGAGAATATTTTCATAATTTGATTCAAATGGAAATCCATTGAATACTTTACTTACCTATGTACTCGAAGTAATTTTACTATTGAATTATAATCGTTATGAATTGTATATTTTTTGTTTACAACAATCAAAATTCGATAAACAGATGCACGCTAGGCACTTGGGCAAAACAGTTAAGCCGTTAAAGGAAATATCTTTTTTCTAATTTGCCAGTTTTACTGTTAACATTCTATAGATTGTATTGAAAATGTATGCAATGTTTAACTGCTTCATCCATTGGAGAATAGTTCTTGACCTTCTATGAAACCCAGTATAATGTATTTAGTCTAGACACTCTAATAAAATTATTGCATCTAGGCATTCTAATAGTTTTACTTGTATCTAGGCATTTTAACAGTTTTTACTGCATAGCTCTGAATAGGGTTTACGCATTCGAATAGCTCTAATCGTATCTAGGCATGTTATAGCTCTAATTGTATCTAGGCATTTTAATAATTCTTATTGCATAGCTCTTAATAGGTCTGAGGCATTCTATTAACTCTAATTGTATCTAGCAATGTTATAGTTCTAATTGTATCTAGGCATTTTAATAGTTCTTATTGCATAGCTCTTAATAGGTCTTAGGCATTCTAATAACTATCTAGACATATATTTACTAATTGTATCTAGGTTAAATGTATTATTTCATAGCTCTTAATAAGTCTTAGGCAATCTAATAAATATAAATGTATGTATGCACTCTAATTGCTCTAAATGTATATAGGCATTCTAATTGCTCTAAATGTATATAGGCATTCTAATAAAGCATTCATTTATATTTAATTAATATTTATAAGTATTTAGGCCTTCTAATGCCACATTAATTTGTATTTAAATATTCTAATGCCACGTTAATTTGTGATTAGGCCTTCTAACACCACATTAATTTATATTTAGGTATTCCAATAATTCTAACTGTATCCAGTTGTTCAAATAGCTCTTACTGCATCCAGCCGAGGCAGAATACTGGTTACTAACGGATGATAACACATCTAAATATACTTTGAAATATTTGTTACTTTCAGTTGACAAACAAGTGACTGTATTATAATCTTCAATACGCTGTATTTTGTGTTCTATATATCTATAATATGGTGCGCTCTAGTTTGAAAAATTCTATCACTCTCGTTCAAAATTTTTCATACAACTACATTCTTGGTTGTTCCTTGCTTTCTTGATTCGTTTTTGTACCCTTTAGGGCAGTATAAGATAGGCTAGGAAGGTATGGGCTTTCATCCATATATTTGTGAAAAATAACGCAATAAATATTCTTTTTAGTTTGATGTATTTATAACTAATACATTCGTATATATTCGAGTTGATATTCAACTCTTTGACTAACATGATTCATAATTTCACAAAGATACATCATACATAACAGTATTTTATAGTGTTCCATTTTCATTCATAAAAGAAAGTAAAGTTTAAGCAAAAACAAAACAAAACAAAGAAAAATACTGAACTTTGGAACTAACTATTTCTTTGAGCGACAACCGCAAAAAATTCCCACAAACTATTTTAATGTCACTAAGAAATCACGGTTATGATTAGACTCATAAAGAAAGAGGTTTCTTTTAACATTTTTAGCTGTTTTGGTCTCCAAAAAAGTTATGTTATATGCCATGAAGGTTATATACAAGAATATAGCAAACATATATAAAACAATACAATATTTCTAAAGCGAAGTAAACAAAGCATTTATTCCCAAATGTAGCAATTTGTTTCAACGTATTTTCGCTTGCTACATCTTTAAAAGATGGTGAATCTATTCTAAAATAGCAACAACCAATTCAATGACCAATCTGAGAAAGCACAGTAGTGTTTTTTATTCCTTTAAGCCTAACTTATGTTGGTACATTGTATCTGATTGCCTAATAGAAGCTATCTCATGCTACATCAAGAAATCCCCGTCTAGATAATGGATTGAGATAAATAAATGACCAACTGAAGAATCAGACTGAGAAATGGTTTTCTATTAACCAGTTAACCATTTCGACTTCTTCTGAAAAGCGTATTAAAATTGTGCAGCAAATATTTAGATATGACGAGTATACTCGTCAAACACAGAGTATGTCTAATGTAAAATTATGTTGTAATAAAATTTCTTTTATTTTTTATTCCAATAATCATATGTATTTATTTAATCTAACATACACTTTTTTCACATAAACGGAAACAAACATAAAAAGTTAATTCATTATTTTAATTTGATGTTGGAGAATCGTATTGAGCAAAGCAAGATACAACGTTTAATAAACTTTATTTATTACTTTATTTCGACTTGACCTCAACTTAATTAAAACATTTTAAGAATATGTTTCCAAGTCGTAACAGCAAATTGTCACTTCTTAGAATTCCTGACGGATAAACAAGTTCTAATGTAAAATGTTGAACCTTTTCCTTGACGAGAATACTCGTCAAAAATAGTTAACTCGTTAATAATCTCTGCTAAATTATCTGTAATGCAAAATTTTTGACTTTCTCCTGTAAATCAAGGACTGGATCTCGTCACGATCACAGGGATTATGGGATAAGGAGTCCTTCGGCTACTTGTCAATGCCTCGCTAATTAATGGGATCATTGTGCTCAGGCCTGTGGTGCATACTTTGATTGAAGCCTTCATTTATACCCACAGTGTAATTTCCTGTCTTTTCATCCGAACAACCTTTGCATATAAAATGATGCAATTCAAAATTTCGGGAATTGAATCCCATAAATAATAAAAAGAATAATTTCATTTTTGGTCTCAAAACTGTGGTAATATCGGTATCTATATCATAAAGAGTTAATTTTTTTTAAACCTAAAACCGGGAACTATATAAAATTTAGACATACCTAATGTTTCAGCCATACATTTACTGACTCAATTTTATTTATTTACATTAAAATACCGTTTGAATTTTAATATAATAACAACTTTAGGCTTATGCCGGCTTCCTGGCGCAGAGGCAGCACTTTTTCCTCGTGTTCTGGGAGTCCCGGGTTCGAATCTCGGTTCTGGCATAGTTATTCTTCTGTGTGCTATCCGTGAGATGCGTGACTGTGCCCCCCTGTCAAAAGGGGCTGTGCAAGCAAATGTGGTGAGTGTGTCTCTAAGTCGTACTTCTGGCACTAGTTGACGCTATTTCAAAAACAAGAGACGCTCATTCGGCTTAAATCTGCTACTGTATCAGCTGGGGCTTCTTACATAGTCAAGTGCCATAAGTAACAAGAACAACACTTTATGCTTATTTTTGGATATACCTCATAATTTTGAGCTTCCATCCCATGACAATACCCAAGTTCCCATTTTCTAGATTCCCCACAACACTTGCCAGTAAGCATTTTATTTTGAATATTCGATTTAAAAAGCCCAAGTTCCGCATACTGAATGATTTTTAGTAAAATTGGGTTTTAAACTTAAGACCCAAACTCAAAACCTTACGCTAAACTGTAGGGCTCATGGCTCAAAAAGCAAAATATAATTTTTTATAGGTAAGTCATAGGACAGACTCTCCGATCCCCCACGAAGGCACACGGATTAACCATAAGCACTGAATGACCAGACCGGCGCCACAGCAAAGTGCAGAAACTGTGATTGAGTCCTAATGGTAGCCACCGGCCGCGGTACAACCCTCCCCGAAGGAAGTACTTCCCGTTAATGATGGGAGGAGCCTAACCTCCACATTTTAATGTACTTACTTTGTTGGTTGGGTCCAATCACCATACCGAAAGCATCTCATCCCCAGTTACGAGGTGCTACCCCCTCGGGCGTCATTTTTATAGGTAAAGTAAAAAGTAAAATTATTGGATAATTTTCAAAATTTGTGTAATTTTTTTCAAAAATAGTTATTATACTGTTCGAAAAATTGGAGCAATTGGCAGAAAACAGCTCTTTTTTTCTAAAACTTGAGCTTTTAATTATTACATACCTTAAGTAGACTGATAAATCTTTATATTAGTGTGAAGTATATCCTTCTTTACCAAAAATGGCCTTTTTGACGTTCTTGTTATTGACTCCACTATTCCAGCGTATTTTTTCTTGACTTTATTATCTGGAAATAAACTTGTATAGCACTATTTATTATTTTTTCTGTTGTCGTGCAATTTGTCTTAGCTAAACGATTCTTGAAAATATCCCTTAAGTTCTCAATGGAATATAGATCTGGTGAATTACCAGGCCAATCAAACATTTTTATTTTATTTCCCCGTGTAAAAGTCTAATTTCGAAGTGATATACAGGCCAAGTCATGTTGAAATTTTCCGTCAAATTTTCATGAATTGAACACTCTTAGTGCGTAATACTTCTAAGGATTAAACAGAATTATACATAATATGCATAAATGTAGGATATCCCAAATAGTTATTTTATTTAACCATAATCTGTCTTCATTTTTGTTTTATCAACATCCGATGACAGACATAACTCAAAGCGAGAATTGTAAAAGGTTAGATCATTTCCCAGAGGACGAAACTTTTTATTAGTACAATATTCAGAACAACGCCATCTATCGAGGTTTTGATAAACTGTCTCAATTAATATTGAGCCAGAGGCCCCACTAACATCCGTAAAAGAAATACGTCTCCATGCGTCAGCTGTTCCCGCAAAGCTACGCGGTAATATGTTTTCAGCCATAAGATTTTGTTACTTCTAACGTCCTCCTAGAGAAAATAATCTAACTTTCTGATTAATTAATATCTCCATGTTTGAATCCTTTTAAAATTTCCCGGTAAATACTTTCCCCCTGTAAATATTCCCTTTTAACTCTAAATAAGTTCTCGCTATCTGAAGAGTCTAACGTTTATAAAAGATTTGGTTAGACTCCCGCATAAATATTGCTAAGTTTCCTAAAAGATTGGTTTAGAAAGGTATTTTGCAATCTGTTGGATATGATTTGGTCACTGAGTTTTACGTTCACTTTGTGTAGCTACACTTTATTTATATCCCATTGCAAATATAACTGTGTTTCTATTACTGAAAATGACCATCTTGTAGATATTTCATAGTTAAAATATCAAAAATTTACGTTTTCACCTTTCCATAAAAACCTCTTGAAATAAAAATAATTTAAATCGGTCGTTTCTTTATAAAATGGAGAAAATGGATGATTCTTCTGAAATCTCATTTCTCAAAGAAAGAAAAATGCGAAAGAATTATTCATTTTAATGGAAAATATTCATTAAAAAATCATTTTTGCCAAATATAGACTGTAAAAACTGAACCACATTACATCCCTTTCCTTCTTCATCTTGCTAAAGGGCACACTGGTGCTCAAAATCATCGTACGATGGATGACATTTTACGAAAGAAGTTTGATCTTAGTGGGGGTGGGAAAATGAGGAGTGAAATTAAAGCTTTTCAACAGACATCTGTCGTCACAACGATTAAAAACAGAAAAAAGTTTCTTAAGATAAAAATATTCTTGTCGAAAGTTTAATCCAAATGTTCACATAAAATGCAAGTTCGTCATTTCTGAACAATTTTTAATGAAGTTTTGATAGGATTTTAAGGATGGTGTTTATGATGAGATTGTGATAATGGAATGCGGGACAGCCTGAAACACAAAAACGCTTTTAAAGCTATGCATGTATGAAATGAAAATTCTGTATGTTGTTTCAGCAAATCATGATGAATGCTTTTAAAAAGATCCTATTGCAGAAGAAGAATTTGAGCATTTCAGTATTAAACCAGGGAAAAGTGTATTTTCAAAATATTCTAATGAATGTGTTATTTCCTCATTCCTATTGCAAAAAGGTTTCTAGTTAAAGTCCAGATGTTTATGTTCGGTTTCCCGTTTTCCGCATTATAACTTGGAGGAGAAAGTCGAGTCTGCACTTGGGAACCTGTTTTAAACAAATTCAAATCAAAATGGGGCGGAAAACAAAAATTAAATACAGATTAAAATGAAATCTGCTACGCATATTTCAATGCATCATGTCAGAAAATAATTTTTCGAAAGGCCAAGCACCACGTGCTCGTGCGAGTTAAATTATATTTTAATTCATTTTCATTGTTTCGTCGAATGAGTCACTTTAGTATTGCAAACAATTTAAAAAAAGCCTTGTCTTGCATTTATAGTATTAAAAAAATTTCGCATTCCCTATTATTTCATTTCATATAATCACGTGGCTCAAAATGACATTTTTCTAGGCTTTATTTGCTGTAGTCCTTAACTTATTTTTTTTTAAATCAGAGCTTAGAGCAAAGCATTAGAAAAACTGTTTTTTTGAGATGCTCATGCAGATAATATTTTTTTTATTAATTGCCTACGGATTTTGATTGACTCCACAAACTTCACCCCTAAAACAACATCATGTTCTAACGTGTTAAAAAGTAGAATTACATATCACATTTTATTTATCGAATTACTGCATTTTAAAGTTTAAGTGTTTATATTGTTGCAAATCTGTATTTTTGCTTTCCAGCATGGGTAGTTCAATCACTGGAAAGACTGTTTTACGATAAGCTCTACTAGATGCTGATGGGATACCGAATAAGTATCTCAAAACTTGGCGACAAAATCGATAATGCTAGGAACTTCCTGAATTTCTCCGATTCAGCCAATAAGAGCCGAGATATACCTTCTTGTTCCAGAATCTTCTCTGTCCACCGCTTGGAAATAGAAATGACTGGATGTCTTAAGCCGTTGTCGTAGTCATGATCGTGCAATGGGTCAACGACGAAGCATAAGTATTGTGTGCTGCTCCAGCGATTAATGAACTGAGTTGTGCACCAAGTTCTGGTGTTTATTATGGAATCAGCATCGGTTGTTGCGGCTACGAATATTCCTTCCTCCTGCTGAATTCTGTCTGGCCGCTTTGTGTCATTTGGTTGCTATTTGTGGACTACTGTTTGATGTAGTGTGCTGCTGTTTGTTGCCCCAGTTCATCTCGGATGTATACACGTCGTCTGTGTATTCTTTTCTTCGTGGTCAATAAACGACGTCGTTTGTTATTAAAGGAGTGTTCATTTTACAGACTAGTAATAGAAGATAGAAATCTTCCATTTCCATAACATATGTATGCGAATGCACAAGTTGACAGATGGTCAACTTGTTGAAAAATATGTTAACAAATTCAATACGTACCTACACTTTAGATGCTAAAATTGTGCATAATTTTATCGGCTTAAATGTTTTCGTTTTGTACTCATGCACATTAAGATAGGGGTTTTAATTTCCTGCAAATGGATTTTGACCAAAATTTGGTGTTTAATGGTTCATCAAAGAAATCTGAGGTTACCGTGATTATCCACCAGATGTTTTTGCTTTTTCATTAAAATGTATTTTGAATCAGTCAATTTTTTTCCTCTAAACAGATTTGGATCATACAGATGACTGATTTGAACCAGATGACTTAACATGGTTGGATCTATCATGAGTCATACCAGACTCTCCGACTCACAAGGACTGAATTACCGGACCGCCGCAACAGTAACATTAGCGAGAGCAGTAGTTGAGTCCTAAGGGTCATCACAGGCTACGGTACAAACCTTCCTGTAGGAAGTACGTCCCGTCATAGATGGGAAGAGCCACCACTCTCTATCATTGTACCCACTAGGGTGGCGAGATACAGCCACCATGCCAGGAGCATCTCATCTTCAATTACGAGGTGCCCTTAAGAGGGTTTGAGTCAACTGTAGAGTGTTCATCTGGAAACTCTTAATTTTGCAGAGGCTGTGACATCTGATACCAAATCTGACATCAAGCAATTATCGTCAAGCATCGCTCTTGGCTAACTGTTATGGCTCTTGATCTATTTGGTTCTGGCTATTGGGTAATATTTCTAGAATTTTGAAACGGTCGAACCTGAACCATCTATTTTAATCTTCCAGATTCGAGTATTGCGACAATTCGTCCTTATGAAATCATGCCTACTTGTCGTCTTAATACCATCATTCTGCCCTCGGGGGCACCTCGTTACTAGGGATGAGATGCTTCCAGTATGGTGGTTGGATCTCTCCATTCCTGTGGGTACACTAATAGGTGGGGGTTAGACTCCTCCCATCGATGACGGGACGCACATTCTTCTGGAAGGGTTGTACCGTGGCCATTAGGACTCAACCACAGTTCTCTCAAATTGCTGTTGCGGCGGTCCGGTCATTCAGTTTCTATGGTTAATCCGTGTGCCTTCGTGGGGGGTCGGAGAGTCTGTTCTATGACTTATACCAGCATTCTTTTAATGGTTAAAACATTCGTCTACTCATGAATTGGCTGACACCTGCCTGAATTGCTTATGGTGTGTAAGCTATTTATCATGCACAACAATTTTATTATGTGCCCACCAGAAGAACACTTCTCGCCAAATGTTTTTGCTTATGGTGGTAGGTACAGAAACAAGTTATGGTAAGACAAATCCATTTCAAATAGGAATAATTGGATTGTCGACGCCTTGACACAGATATAGTGCGTCTTCCTCATGATCCGGGCGTCCCGGGTTCGAGCCCCGGTTAGTTCATGATTGTTCGTCTGTGAGGTGCGTGAATGTGCCCCCCTCAGTAAAAAGGAGCTGTGCCAGCGAATAGGGCGAGTGTGTAGCTAAGTCGTACTCTTGGCCCTAGTTGGCTCTTCTTCAAAAACAAGAGATGTTCTTTCGGCTTAAAATTGCTGACGGCTGCTAACACGCTCGTCCACGGTAAGTACCATTAGTAACAACAACATCAACAACAGAATTTAATTGGAATCGTGAGTTATATATGTATTTTGGCCTCAATGAGAAGCAGTAGAAAAACTGATCATTTGCCTTCTCGTTTACACCGTAGATAAACGTATTTTCGTGGATGATACACACACAGAAGAATAACAATTGAGATGCCATAAAATAAACATAAATTTCCAGGTGATTTTATTAAAAGTATTTCGAACAAATTCACCAATATTTACTCACAATTTTTCTTAATTTTACAAATGCTATTCAATTTTTGAACACCAACAATTTACTTCTTTAAATAAAATTACTATAACTTGCTCTCTTCTTCTGAGATCAGACACAGAAATATTACTTCCGATCACGTTTGATAACAGTGCTAAAAAATAACATATCCCTTGTGTCTCTCTGCTGTCTAGAAAGCAGCAATCGCCCTGAAGGAACTAAAATTCAATATCGCTTCGCTCTGGAAAATATTTGACGCAGGAAGACGTGTCTTAGTTTCACAAATAACCGGAAAATTGCAGGAGTGATAGGTCAGGTATCAAAAAATGCTACTCAGAAACGTGTATCGCATGAGTTATTGGAATTTTTTAAAGATTATTTCTATTAAAAAAGAGACTGTTTTAAAGACATTTTATTAACTGTTTTAAAAGATATTTTAAATATTTTAGATAAATAATTTTACTGTTTTCAAAATATGTTGATTTGTTATAAGCTATCATGTTCATTTTTAATAATAATAAAGGAGATTCTCTGTTTATATTTACACTTTATGGGACAGAAATGTTTGATTTAGAGCTGCCAAACTCGAAAAACAAAATTTAGAAGGTAAAATATGCACCCAAGGACAATTTTTGAAAGTTTGATTGGAACTTCGAAATAATACATTTAATATAATAATATTTTAGAGTATAACATTTTGGAATTTAAACAAATGTCCTTTTAATTATATCAGTTTAGTTGTCAATTGTCAAGTAAATATTTTTTTTGAATTTCTGCAAATGTTGAAAACATTCTTTTAAATTTTTTGGGATTATTTTCATTTGTATAACAAAATTTTAACCTCTTCCATATATTAATTATATAGTTTTCTTATTTTGTTGAAAAATAAGGGAAGGAATCGTTATCTTTCTAATCAAAACATTTTGACTCTGACGAGGGGGAACACATCAAAAATCAGAATCAAACTTATTTTTACTCAATCAAAGCGAGTTTGAGTGATCATGTTTGTAGACAGGATGACTAGTAGATTTCAGTGAAATAGACATGTTTATAGACAGAGAAAACGATAGACAAATATTTTTTTTTCAAATGTATTTTTTTTTGTTTCGCTGAAATTTGAAATATGCAGATTCATCAAAATATTCAGTTGGAGTTATACATTTTTTTTATGATTACAATACCTTCTTTTTGCATTATTCTAATATGAGAGAATGACATGAAATATAAAAAACAAAGAACCAAAAGCAAGAAATAAAAAATTCCAGTTTTAGAAATCAAGCCAGCACTAACACTTTGGTTGACCTCTACGAGACACCCTGAAATTGAACTCTCTTATCCATGACGTCTTCGCCTAGAAAAAATACTACGATTGGATCAAATTGGCAGCTAGGACCGGAAATGTGCAATTTGCCATGACTGTCAACACGATGAATAAATTTGTCATTCGAAGCGAACTAATAAATTTAAAATGAATGTGTGACTGAATGCTCAAAAGATATTGGATTGATCGTTTAACAATGAAAATTGGACGACGCAAAATTGGATGAGACACTTTCAAATATAAAAGTCAAAATTAATAGCTTGAAATGCATCTAAAGAAATAGTACTATTGTTCTTCATTTCCAAGTTTTAAACTCGCTTGTACTATGACAGTCAATTCCGAGTAAACTATTAGAGAATAAACAATTGAACTCCCTCCACAATAGAGGGTAGGGATTTAAAGTTTTAATTTGTATTATGAAATGCTTACTTTCAGCCTTCAAGTTTTTCAAGTCCAGTACAGTTTTAGACTTTCCTGAAAGAACACTTAATACCTTCAAACAATAAGACCTAAAGAACTATTAGATTCTCAATAAAATATACAAAGACAGTTAAGCTCAAGTCTTTCAATCAAAGAATTGAACTCATGTATTACTTTGTCTGTTTCGATATTCGAATATAAAATACGTTTTAATCAGACTCTTTTCAATTAAAATTTCGGATACAATAATGAATGTAGAAAGCTATTAGATGACTATTTTTGGCACAAGAAATGTCAAGGGCTCATTGTAGGATATCTTCGATTGTCATTTGCAAAGTTCCAAAGAGGAATCTTAAAATCAAATGTTAATTTTGGAAAACAGGAACTATTTTAGAATTCGAAACTATACGTTTTCCTGATTTCTTTTTCAATAGTCATGGAAACTGTTTAGTTTAAGTTGTATTAATGTCTCTTTTAAAGCAATATTGGGGTTATTTTGGAGTGAACGTAATTTTGAGACGTGGCCAGATGACGAGTGCGACATCTGTGGTGGCACGATGTCGAACATAGGTCCCTTTTCACCTTGAAGACTAGCACTTACCACTAGGCAATCGTTTCATGTTTATAGAAATAGATTTATGGATATTCCAGCTTACTTTATTGATTCGAAATATCCGCATTGTAACCAATATAGGCTTTTATAATAAGATTATTTTTGAAAATGTTATTTTTCCTTACTGGTCATCTAAAATTTCAGATTTAAAATGTTATTGTTGGTTTACGTAAATTAGGGTAAAAACTGAAATATGCTGCAGGACACAAAAGTAATGAACAAAATCAACAGCAATCATGTACATGGTACAAGATACAACAAAATTACGAAGTGTTGTACGATGGGTACATATCTCTCTATCGACGAGTTCCTGAATCATCATTTGTAGTTCTATTTTACTAACATCGCATACAGTATTCTTCATACATCCCAATTTTCACTGATGGCTCGAAATCGGTAGGCCATTCATTTTTATTGAATAATTAGAATTAATATAAATAATTTATCAAACAATTATGTCTGGCCAAAACAAAATCGTCCGTATTTGTTGAAAATAAATCAAAACACAGAGCGCATGCGTGAATTTTCAACGCCAATTGGGGCAATGCAGTTGCGGAAATTTTCTACATCAGTTTGGATAGCGTGATACTTTTTAAGTTCATTTATTCTGTTTTAACTTAAAAGTACTTCAAAATGAATCTAAAATATCTATTAATTAACAATGTCTAATTTCAGATTCATCAAACGTTAAGAAAATAAGCAGAATCGTTTGAAATAATTGGTCGAAAACATGTTAAGCCTAACCTCATTAGCGCAAAGAAAAAAAAAAAAAAAAAAAAAAAAAAACTAAATTCTTACTCATTTGGGGGCAGAGAAATGAAGATTTGTGGAGGGAAAGTTAGTTTCTAATTAACTAATAAAAATTAACCAAATTAATGAATTAATATTTTTTTAAAAATGTATTAACGTAAAGTGTTTTCCACTACAATTTTAAACAAATCATTTGAACTTGTGTGGAAGAATAAATTATTAATTATTGAAAATTTGAACAAGACATATAGGGAGCGTATGGGTTAACAATGTAGACGAAAAAATGAATGAGTTGTTCGTATTTTATTTATATAAATTTTATTTATCAAATTTGGTGGCATTAAATGAAACATTCTATCCTATAAAGTATAAACACACAGAGAGATTCGTCTTTATCATTATTAAAACTGAAAATGATAGCTTATAACAAACCATAATATTTAGAAAACAGTAAGATTATTTATCTAAAATATTTGTCACCCTACAAAGACGTCTTAATTACAATATTTAACTATATGAAGCTCATACAATGTCTTTAGAAACAGTTTCTTTTTTAATAAAAATAGTCTTCAAAAATTCTAATAACTAATTTGTTCGTAATTCATCCGAATGCAATAAATTTTTGCTACCTCATTATTTCAATTTGCGCGAAAGTTATAGATATAATATTATTATTATTATATATTTTGAATGATAATATTTACTGAAAAATCATTTCGTACATTTCTATAATACAATCTTTCTCTAAAATTGACAAAAGACAAACAGTAAACGGCACATGTTAATCGGAATTAATCGCACATATTTTTATAAACTATTTAATCTGAGACAACGATGTGATGGTTATCAGCTAGTAATTCAATATAATAAAACTTTTCTTCTCAGATGAGATTTTTTAAAGAATATTTAATTAAGGCATAAAAGACGAAATTCGTTATATGATGTGATTATAACTCACTATACATGATAATACTTTACATGCAACATTATGCTTATTAGCTAGCAGCTTTGATAACCTAGACCATTTCTAAATAAGAAATGATACCATTCAACATTAGAAGAAAGGATCCCGAGGGAAATTAAGGTGACATTATCAATAAAATTATGCAAGAATCAGCAATTTAAAATTAATCTTTTCTTTTTACAAACATAAAAAAAATTAAAAAGTATTTAGCACAATAAGCTATTTTTTCCCTATCTCTTAGAGGGTTTCCCCCCACTTATTTGAGTTACGTAACATTTTCTTGTTAAAAACCAAAAAAAAAAAAAAAAATTGACGCTTCAAAACACTTTTTTAAAAAAGTAATTGGATAGAAAAGCTTTCACTTTCAAAAAAATAATTGCTTTCTCTTTACTTTTTAGCCTGTGAGACTGTTGATAAATTTGTATATTGTTTTCTATGCTTGCTTATTTATAAATTTTGACAAATATTTGTTGAATTTTCTTGCCTTCTATACAAAAAAAGGAAAATTCAGTGAATAATACAATTTAAAAAGAAAATCACTTTCAAACCATTTACTTGAAAAAAAAACGTCCTTTCTTGAAACTCATTTTTTATCGAATCTTTTATTATTAAAGTTTAAACTAAAATTTTTGGAAAAAAATGACTTACAGAGAGGGGAATAATAAAATTTCTGAATATCAACTGGGAAATTCTGAAAAAAAAAATTACAAATTGAAGAAACAAACGTCTTATTTTCAAAAATTCGCAAAAAAAGGAGTAACGTTGCTATTCATGTCAAGGGAAATCAGTATAAATATATATTTTAGTTATCATGTTTTTACACTTTTGAATTATTACTCAGTCCTAGTAAAAATGTTAAATGGTTTGCTTTGTTCCAAGAATAACCATTTTTTTCCTATTTTTCACGATAATATAGAAAAAATAGCTTTGAAAACAAATTAGTATATATTAATAAAGTGATTTTTTTAAAAAAGAAAATGTTAGTTAAAAAATATGCATTTCTTTGGATATTTTATTAACTTATGGTCATAAAATATCACGATTCTAAAATGAAAAAAAGTCTAACGAATTTGTCTGCTGTAATGATAACATATAGACAAAATATATTTTACACTAAAGAGCCAAAAATTTAATAAAGGCATGTGTATGCAAATAAAGAGATATGTAACCAACATCTATATTAGACAACAAGTGTCTGGCCCAGATGTTCAGTCTACAGCTACTTAACTACAGAGCTACTACTACTACAGTTGACAGCTACTTAAGAGCCAAGCCAAAATAACTACTGCATCCACGACAGGAATTAGCTTCTACGGAAGCGGACACTCCTAAACTGCAAGTCATCGGCACAGATGCCAGATTGGATACTGCTTCGACGATTGCAGGTTATAAAGATTTAAGTGAGTTTGAACGAGGTATGATAGTTAACGCACCAAAGAGGGGGCATGGTATCTTCTAAGCAACGATAAAATGGGAATTTTTCCATTCGACCATTTCACAAGCGTACCGTGAATAGCGGAAATCGGGTAAAACTTCAAATCTCCGACAGAAGTGCTACCGGACAAAAATTGTGCAAGAACAGGGACCTTCTTTTGTGTGCACTTCTCTTAGAATCATTAAACGTGACGGAAATGCAACCCTTCTTCGAATTACAGCATATTTCAATGCTGGGCCCTTAACAAGCGTTAGCGTGCGAACCAATCAATGAAACATCATGGATACGGGCTTTCGGAACCGAAGACCCTCTCTTGTGCACTTTATGACTGCACGAGTTAAAATTTAACGACACGTCTGGGTCGTCAACACCGACAATGAACTGTTAATGACTGGAAAAACATTGCCTGCTCTGACATTCGTGCTCTCGTTTCAAATTGTTTAAAGCGGATGGTCGTGTACTGGGAGGGAGACAACATTATGAATGCATGGATCCTAAATGTTAACAGGGTGCTGTTGAAGTTGGTAGACGCTCTGTGTTGGTGTGGGGTGTGTGCAGTTGGAGCAATATGAGCCCCCTGATACATTTAGATACAAATCTGACAGGTGATTCGCGCGTAAGCTCTCTTGTCTGATCACCTGCATCCATTCATGTCCATTGTGCATTCTGATGGACGGGAGTTTCCAGCAGGAAAATGCGACACCCCCACACCATCAGAATTGCTACAGAGTGGCTCCAAAAGCACTCTTCTGACTTTAAACACTTCCGCTGGCCACCCAAAAACCCAAACATAAACATTATTGAGTATATTTATGATTTCATGCAATGTGCTGTTCAAAGAAGATCACCCCCTTGTAATTTTACAGATTTTTTGACAGCTCTACAGGAATCATGGTACCAGCTACCTCAAACTCTACTTTAGACTTTAGTTTAGTTCATGCTACGTCATGTATTACGATGACTGTATTCGTGATGGGAAGGAAATGATAGAAAATGAATTTTTGAACGTTTTCAAGGATATCATAAATATTGATGATATCTACAGTAACAACGAAGAAGATTTAGAAAGGATGATCGAACGAGAACGAAGATATCAGACTGTTTATGATATCAATACAGGCAATGAAAAAAAAAGATTATAGAACGCTTTACAATAAAAATAGCCAGGTAAAAAAAAGATTTACTGGCGATACTCACTGTGACAACGTAGCCATTGTAGAATGCGGCTCAAGATATCAGATGAACTGGTGATGCTTCCAGAGGTAGCAAAGATCCGAGATGTGAGATTATCGTTTTCATGATTAGTTCAAAGTTTCATGTCTTTTATAAGGAAGAAGATGCCCAAAGGATAAAAAACCTGGCTTCAAGAAATATAAGCGACAGATCGAGATCTACCATTATTCCCTTTTTTTAACACTGCATGCCACTGCACCTAAAACTTCCCAATCTATGAAAATGAGCATACATGGGAAAAGACATTGAATCATATCTTTATGAGAAAGTATTGAATGGTGGATCTACAAATACATATCTTTTTGAAAAAGTAGAAAGTATTAGATCTACAATCTAGAATTTTTTCAGGACTTTGAGAAAATAGACAGTATTTGATTAATGATCTACAACTCTCATGCGTTTTTGAGAAAATAGAAACAATTGATAACAAAAAGATTTTTGATGGCTCATTTTATTTTTTGATGGCTTTATAGCTGCATTTGATGACTTAGCTGACTTAGCTGTTGAGCTTGCATATGGTAGCAATTAATAACAAAAAGATGTGTGTTGTGACTAATGGCACTTGCCTTGGGCAAGCCGCTGCAGATGATTTAAGCCTAAGAAATGCGTCTCTTTGTATTACAAGTAGCGCCATCTAGGGCCAAGAGTATGACTTCGCAACACAAACGTCACAACCCTTTTTAGGGGGCATTCATGTTTTTTTTCATTCATGTAAACTCATTCATTCATCTCAGATCGTGATTTAGACCTGAAACAGAGAACTATCACCTCTGATCTAGTACCCCCCCCCCCCCCCCCAGTTGTATTACTCTCGATATGGAGGACTTTGCGACCACGAACAGATTTAACGAGCGCCAATAGCCACACACTCGGGGAATCTTTTGGCCGGTGAGCTTCGAACTCGTAACCTAAGGAATACGAGTCCAACGCTCTACCAACCAGGCCCATAAAAAGGTTTAACAGCATTTGGACTTTCAAAAGTTTAAAAAAAATGTACAAATCAAAAGATAAATTTTGTTTACAGAAAGATCGCAAAAATATAACTGGAATTAAAATAACTATTAGAAAAATTGATTTAAAAAGCAATTAATTACACATAATAAAATAGTGACAAATTGACGAACTAAAGCACATATAAAAATTAAATATTTTTAGGCTAGAGACAAAACAAAATAGAACAATTTGAAAGAGACATTGGATCAAACAATTATCGATTTAGTTTCTCTCTAAACCATTAAAGATGAGCATTTACTTCTAGTTGGAAGATGGGGTGCTCATTAAACAATAATGAATTTCGTTTGGGGCTATTTTAAGCCAATGAACAGCAGATTCGTAAAAACGATGAGAGTTCATTGGCTGAAATCTCTCAATATGTCTACTGAAGTTGTAAAAGAATTGCCTACATGACTTGATCAGTTTTAGTCTCAGAAAAGTAAATTACTTTTTAAGATGTTAATGTAGCAATAATATTTTAGTTAATATGATTAACAGGATCTATGTATTACATAAATTGACATTATCGATTCAAAAAATTTAAATACAATTATTTATAACATTTAAAGAATTTTTTCAGCTGGATATGTATGCATAACATTTTTTAAAATTAGATTTTCGGCCAATACTATTAGTTTTTGGGCTGATGGATATGATATATCGGAATGTTTATTTTTAAGTTCAATGCTGAATACAAAATATTTAATGCTTTAAAAATAGTTTGATTTAATAGCAATTATCAATCAAAATAATCTTATAATAATGTGATATGTTTTTTTAAAAAAATAAATAAAAAATAAACACTTGAATTAGCGACAAAAAATTAAATTCTGCTTTTCGAAAATATGAAGTGGAGGTGTGTGTGATATTTTCTGAAGCCTCAAAATTCCTCAATATTTTACTGGTGCCATTTTCTTTAAAAATCAATCCTTCAGACTTATATTATTGCTTTTTTTGTTAAGTAATTACAAATCATAAGCAGTGTTCTATGCATGTTAAAAATAGTCCTTTTCACGAATTATATTACTTTTTCTTTGCAATAAATATTATCAAAATATAATTTAACGAACTTTTTATTTTATTAAAAAAAACCTTGTTCCATAAAATCGAATGAATTACTTTAGAAAAACAAGAAATTAATAATAAATAAATCTGCGTCGATAAATCAAAAGAAATCAAAAAGAAAAACTCCAATTTTTTTTAATTATCCTACATCTTTCTGATAAACAATCTTTTTTTATATGTTAGAATTCTCAAGGGAAAAAAATTCTGGTTCTATCGTTACTCGGGCCTTTAACTGAATATTTTTCACTAAAACATTTTTCGAAAGCAATTAAATGCAATTTTTTCATAAAATACAAAAAAAGAAAAAAAAATGTGGGGAATTAAACTACGCACAATTTAGCAGAAGGAAGTCTTTTTCAATGTTGTTTTTTACATATTCTTTTTTATTTCCTCATTTTTAATCTTTTTGGTGTATTTCTATGATTATACAAACATTTTATACAGGCTAGTTTTAGAATGCGTTATTTATTAAATTGTTCTTGCTAATTTTTAAAAATATTTTCTTTCTATTTTGTAATAAAATAATATTTTTTTTTAAAAAAATGTGAATAATAAGTTAAAACTAACTAATTTGCAATCAGTAAGTGATTTGAACTTGTAAATTAAAATATATTGTATGACACATATTCATAAAAATAAATTATTCTCAAATTGTTGAATGTAATCCAAATTTGGAAAAAAATAAATAACAGAGCTTTTTTATGAAATATCAAACGAATTTTATTAATTTTTGATGTGATGATTTTGAAAAAAAAATGCGGTTAAATAAATACTTACAATTTAACGCTTTTTGCAAAGAATTATTTTTGAAAAATTCTGCTAATTCTGATAGCTGATTTTTATAAAGTAAGTACTGATCCAAAAATTAAATCTGATTTTTTACGACTACAAAAATAAATAGCTTTTTTTACAAAACTATTTCATATTTTTGATAAATAACTACAATCAAAACACTTTTATATTTTTATTTTATCAACTGAGATATACATATTTGCAATTGTATTCTACCTTTCTATGATTTAAATGAAAATTAAGAAAGAATTTGAAGAAACTTCTGAAGAATTCTTTTAATTGAAAATCAGTCAAATTTTAGGTGAAGTGCTGAAAATAACTTCTTTATAATTAATGAATGTTTTCAAGATTCGTAAGCAGAATAGGCTTTGTATTGGGCCCAAATTTGGTTTTAATTAGCCTAATTAATAAATACACTTTTCTTAAAAATCTGAATTTTTTAACTGTATAGTTATCATTGATGCAAAAAAATAATAATCAAGTGATTTAATTCATTCTCCGAAATTTATTTCTCTCATTTGCAACACAAACTAAAAGTAATTAACCTTTTCTAACTAAAACTTGAAACTACTCTGAAGCAAACAACCATATTATTTGCCTAGTTTTATTGATACTACATCATGGTAAATCTCTAAATCCAAATAAGATATAAACTTCAAATTCTGGAAAAAATACTCATTAATTCTGAAAGCTAAGTAGCTAATAATTTTAGTTTGTTTCAATTAATTTCTGAACTAATTAGGATAGTAGATTTTGATAGATGGATTAAATGACTATCGAGGATGATCTCCCCAAAACGTTTTTTTTGGATAATATTTCATAAATTTGTGATGCCAGACGACACCTTATGCGTTCAACAGTTCCGAAAGATAAACTTTTTGAGATGAATTTAGAGCTTAGAATGATTCTATAGTGTCATTATTGGCGACGTATTGGGCGATTAATCTTTATCCTGCATCAATAGTATCCAAAAAATCGAAATTGTCTTTTAGATACGTTATCTCAACAAAACGAAGCAGAAATTAGTCACAAAATTGCAGTTATGGTCAAAAAAACCATATCAAAATTGTCTTTTAGATACTTATCTCAAGAAAACGAAAACGAAATTAGTCACAAAATTGCAGTTATGGTCACCAAACCATACCAAAATTGTCTTTTAGATACGTTATCTCAACAAAATGAAGCAGAAATTTGTCACAAAATTGCATTTATGGTCACAAAACCATACCAAAATTGTCTTTTAGACACGTTATCTCAACA
>JAOUZG010035454.1:458323-486998 GCA_026289955.1 Argiope argentata | reverse complement strand
GAGAGAGAGAGAGAGAGAGAGAGAGAGAGAGAGAGAGAGAGAGAGAGGATTGAATTAAAAAGCTGTGTTTTGTTATGGAATTATCTTCATTTTATTCGTAGTTAATTCATCTAGAACGTGGGGATCAAATCAATGAAATTTGATATTACTCAATGAAACGTCTATTAGATCCTCAAACTATTTGAATTAAATTTTACATAATTAAATTGATTAACTTGCTAATTTTGACTTTAAACAATACAATACCATATTGCTTTACTATTCAAAGTCGTATAACGCTGTGCTTGGTAATAAATTGAATATCTGGTTTTTGATGTTAATATGTGAAATAATATTTTATTAAAAAAGATGTATAAGCCATACATAAGGCTTCATAAATTTTTTAGGGGTGCATTTATAAACTCAAACTTTATAAAATACAAACCCTCATGTTTTTGAGAACATTTTTCTATTCATCAAAACACGCCTATATTTAATGGTTAAAAACTGGACATTCAATCATTATTGTAGAAAAAACTTCATATTGACAAAGGATTAATAATATACAATTTGATGTGGAGTAATATAAATAATGAAGAGCATAAAAAGAAAATTTAAAGAAGAGAAATAATGTTTATAGCTTAAAACTCTAATGTATTAATATGAAATAAGAATCTAAAACATATAATCTAAAACATAATGTAGTAATAGTGAAATAATGTTTATAGCCTGTTATATTATAAAATACTTTAGCCTATAGTTCAAATCCTAATATTTTTACACACTTTGCACAGCGTAACCTGACTGATATGGGTTTTCCCAGTCGCAAACCATCTAGTATACCATTGGTGACTCAGCGACACAAAACTCTGCACCTTACCTGGGCTCACCAACGCTGCCATTGGGCTCTTAATGATTTGTCTGGTCGGAGGGTCACGTTTCCAAGTGTATAGGATGGATGGTTGTATACGGATGTGGAGAAAACCCATTGAAACCATGAATCCCTCATGCCTTCAAAGAACTGTTCAAGCTGGTGGGGGCTCTGTGAGGGTAAAGATCGTGTGCAGTTAGCATGAAATGGGATTGTTGATGTGTGTAGACTAGACCATGACAGGTCAGTGGTACCTTAACTTCCTTTCGGACCCTCTACATGCATTCAAGTCCTGCGTGCATTCCAACGGATGTGGACGATTCCAACAGGATAATGCGACACACCACAGGTCTACAATAGCTCCCGAGTGACTTGAGGAGCACTCTTCTGAATTTCTTTCCCTCTCTTGGCCAACTGATTCTCCTGACATGAACATTACCGACCATATCTGGGATGTTTTGCAATATGATATCCTTAGGATATCTCTACCACCTCGCACTTTCATAACTTTATGTACTGACATGCAGAAATCGTGGTGTGAACTGCCCTCAGAATATCTTCACAAAATAGTGGAATACATGCCATGCTGCGGCAATTCAGCGTGCTCTTGGGGGCTGTACACAATATTAGTTTGGTGTACCAGTTTTTCCACACCACAGGTTTACAGTAACTACCGAGTGGCTTCGGGAGCATTCTTCTAAATTTCCTTCTCTCTCTCTCTCTCTCTCTCTCTCTTGGCCACCTAATTCTCCTGACAAGAACATTACCGTTCATATCTGGGATGTTTTGTAATGTGTTGTCCTTAGAAGATATCCACCACCTTGTACTCCCATAGCTTTGTGGTTTGCCCTGCAGGAACCATGGTGTGAATTGCCCACAGAGTATCTTCACAAATTAGTTGAATCCATGCCACGCCATGCTACAGCATTTCTGCGTGATCGTGGGGACTGAACACATTATTAGATTGGTGTACCAGTTTTTCTAGCACTTCAGAGCAGTAAAATGCCTATTATAAAGCCATAGTATAAAATAAACAAAAGATTGATAACATGTTATCAATTGTAATTAGTGTTTGATGGATTATAGCTATTTGTCTCAATTTTTTCATATAATAAAAAAACATAATTACAATCCTATAGAAAATTCAGTTTAGTCTAACTGTTATATATTAATTTATGACGAATATTTCCCAATGAATTTTTCTATCTCTTCCAAATTGATTTCCCTAATAGACACATTCTAAAAAACATTCAGCAGACGAATAATTTAGAATCGCAAGAAAAATGGACGAATTTGAAACCGTCTGCCAACACATTTAATTTCAGTTTCGAGGTAAACATTTCCTTCTATCTAAATTACTTTTCTTTATGTTAGAGAATCGCAACCATTTAAAGATATATTTAACTATTTTAGTCCCTACTATTCTGGGTATTTCCAGCTGTGACAATGGGCGTATTTTAATTTGGGGTTTTCTGAATCATGTTAGGAGGGAAAATTGCCTTTTTTCCCCTTTTCGTCTTACCTGTTCACACCTGGCTCTGAAATTAATATCTCATTTAGTTTGGAACTTAGAGTTCTAATTAATAAACGAAGCGCGTACGCTGTTGAAGTTAATGTATTCATAATCCTAACGGAAATTAACGAAGAGGCCTTTCTTGAAAGAATTGCTTAAGTATAAATTAAATGTAGTGTTTGGAAAGGTAGTGTTTTATTAAAATTGTAACAGAGTTTTGAAAAGGTACAGCGAAAGGCTTCTTAAAAATTCAAAATTTTTGGCTTCAAAAGATTCGCCGAAAATATTTGGGGAGGAGAGTTTTGTCATAAAGCCTTGTTTGTTACCGAATTATTTTCCCTTTTAATTGATATTAAGGAAATGGAAAATCAAAATTGTCATTTTAATTATTCGTTTACAAAAATGAAATTGCTATCTTCAAAATATTTAACTCCAGTCTTATGATGAATCCTAACATGTATGTCTGTCTGTCCATTCGTATTTTATTAATTTAATAAGAAGCAAATATCCTTTCTATTTTAATCAGTTTCACTTTTTAGTCTTAAAATTACAAAATCATTATAACTATTGTTTTAAAAAAAGGGGATAAATGCCTTTTTATTGAAGTAATAAAAATGTGTCACTATTTTCTATTTTTAGTATTTAATTTATAATTATAACATATATTGTTAAGAAAAAAGGAATCAATATGCAAACTTAAAAATTCCTATCTATACATTTAAGGAATATTTTATAAAACTCACCCAGAATTTTAATAATAGATCTAGAATTAACTAAAGGATAAGTGGAAGGACTTACGTATTAGACCATCGACGCCAACAATCGCCAACAGTTTAGTAACTGATTGACGACGGATTCAAATTTGGCGATAAACCGTCGAAGACAACGAAACCAATAAAATGGCGGACGTCAGTTAAGATTTAAACAAATTTTTAAATAATGGCGGTATTTTGCCATTATTGGCGGTTCAGCAACTCATTGGAGATGTCTTCAAATTTGGCGATAAAGATCGACGGTTTATTATGTAAGTACCAAGTAAAATATGAATAATAATTTGTATGAAGAATCAATTTTCAATTAAAGAGATTGGATGAGATTAAATGAGTTACAGAAAAGAGATTAAAACCATTCTCACCTTGGAGATTTTTACAAATGCTCCATCAATTCTCATGTGTAACAGCTCTTCCAAATAAGCCACTAGGACTAATGCTAAAATTTCTTTATCCGATAATATAATGGGATATGGATTTTCCTCCTCAATTTTATTACGAAACGGTAAAATGTATAAGAAATTAAATCTTATATGTTATTTAATTTTTGAGTAATGGAAATATTAAACAGTGCCTTTTTATCTAGAACATGCATGTGTACAACATTTTATATAGATGCTACAAATTAGAAAATATAAAAAATATTATGGAATCTAAAAATCAGTTTTTTTTTCAAATGCATTAACAAATGGAACCAGTTACAAGAAATTCAAATAAATCTAAAACAATTAATAAATAGCCTCTAAAATATTAAAATTATTAATTACAATCTATAAAAAACAAGCACACACAATTTTAAAATCCATAAAATAAAAAAAGAATAAAAATTCAATTGCATAAATCTAGCTTAGCAGGAATGAAACCATACAAGACAAAATTGTATAAATGGAAACAATATTATAATTCATATCAATAATATATGGATAAATATGTTATTGGCTATGATCTGATTATATTTAAAGATTGAAGAGAAATCAATTACGAGAATTAAAAAAAATTAATAAAATAAATTTACCAAAGAAAAAATCGTTTGCTTCTACCTTTTAATAATATTTCAATTAAAATAAAAATAGCAACAGCTATAAAACTCTTGAAAAGGAATCGTCTGCTAAATATCTGCTATCAGATTTAGATTATGATATTTAAGAACAATTCATTGATACGTTTTTTCGAAGACATCATTAAATCTCATAACCAGAACAGCATCATATTCTTACATAATAAAAAATTATTACGTTCTTTAATATAGAAAAATTCTCCCTATCAAAAAAAAATTTTAGTAAATAAAACAAATGAAAAGATCAAACGATATTTCAGATATCGAATATGATTCATTTTGAAATTCAAAAACAATGTTTTTTTCTGCCAATATCTGAAGTTGTATTTTCCTGTTTCTATGTAGTTCATAATGCATTTTAATTTTGAGATTGAACTTAATTCCATGAATTCGAAATATTTAGATTAATTTCACTTTTCTCACCTTTTGAATGGAAAAAAATAATCGCCGAATGTTCGAATGTAAAAAAAGATCAAAAGACACAGGTTATCAATATATATATATATATATATATATATATATATAGTGTGAAATTAGTTCTAAGAAAATGGCTTTAAAATATGTAGATTGTTTTAAAAAGAAAAATAAAGAAGAAAAATACATAAAAAGGAATCTTAGAAAAAACATATTTTTTCCCTCGTTCACTGAAAGAATTCGTAAATTACTTTTCTACACTTGAACATCTTTTTTTTCCTGATGAATTCGTTTCTCTGTAATTACTTCAGAAGAATATTCCGCTTATGAATATTCAATTGAAACTGATATCTTTTTTATTTTACAGAGCAAGGTATCACTTTTTTTTTACTTATTAAAGAATCTTTAATCTTTGTGAAAAAAATTTAAAAGTTCAAATCGTGATATTGCTTTAGATACGATTCGTTTGTTTTAACGTTATTAAGGCTTGGTTGTAGCATATGCTTGAAATTTGAATAAAGATTTTTATAAATCGTAATATAAAAAAGAATACTTCTAAAATCAGTATTATATTAAGAAAAGGGAAAAAGGATTACTTAAGATTAATACTAGAGAAAGCAAATTTTAAAATCATAATTTCTATATTTGTGAAAACATATAATGATTTGTTGAAACAATTTGATTAATTGAAAAATAATTTATGTGCCGGCTTTCTGGCACAGAGGTAGCGCGTCTTCCTCGTATTCTGGGAGTCCCGGGTTCGAGTCCCGTTTCGGGCAGGGTTGTTCCTTTGTGTGCTATCTGTGAGATGTGTAACTATTCCCCCCTATAAAAAGGGGCTGTGCAAGCGTCTCTGATGAGTGTGTAGCTAAAGTTGTACCTTGGCCCTAGTTGTCGCTACTTGAAACAAGAGACACTAATCTCGGCTTAAAATCTGCTGATCTATCAGCGAGGCTGGCCCATGGCTAGTGACATAAGTAACAATAATATAATTTATGTAATTAAAGATAACAATAAAAAATTTTATTTATTGTTTTTAATCCTATTTTTAAAAAATATAAAAAATAAAGAAACACTTGCATGTAAATAAAATTCGTGTAACTAAAGTGCTAACTTTATCAATTTTAAATTGACGAATATGTTTTGAATACTGTAATTGCTTCTAAGTTATGTTGTTGTTGTTACTTATGGCACATGACATGGACAAGCCCGCTGCTGATACAGCAGCATATTTAAGCGGAAAGAAGCGTCTCTTGTCTTTAAAGTAGCGCCAGCTAGAGCCCAGAGTACGACTTAGCTACACACTCACCACATTTGCTTGTGCATCCCTTTTTTACAGGGGGGCACATTCACACAACTCACAGATAGCACACAGAAGAACAACCATGCCCGAACCGGGACTCCCAGGACATGGGAAAGACGCGCTACCTCTGCGCCAGAAAGCCGGCGTTTCTAAGTTATTATAGAAAGAATTGAAAATGTTCAATAATTTTTAACGTATTAAATTTTCGACTAAGAGTTTGTATGGCTGACTGAAATCAAATTTCCACATAGTATCGATACATGCAACCAATCCTGTCGACACTGCTATGTTCAGAGGTGGCGGGGTAGTCGGCTGTACACAAGAAGAAGTATCAATATGTTCAAATAATTAACATTAATATTTGAGCAATATATTTTGAAAAATATTTGAATTGATATAAAGCAATCATGTAACTAGTTTAAGCAGAGAATATAGTTACTGTAAGGAAATTCAAATTGATCTTAGCATTTCTATTTTTTCAGTTATTTAAAGACTTAAAAAAAGTTCTTTTGAAAACATCATTTACATTTTTAAACAAATATTACTGAATTGAATTTAATTTAGTTATTGACATATGCTTGATTAATTTTAGTTCTGTTCATATATTCTAATTTACTAATTTATGATCATTCGTACAGATATTTCAATACACCATCTGCTGTATAAATTATTTGACAATTTTTTTTATCTGGTGAGTTTCTGGTACTTGCAAATCATTTCATATGCACATGCAAAATCCTAGCCTGATCCCAGGTCGCTTGCTAACCTGTTACTTCATAATAATGCTGTGATCTGAGCCAACACATTATGAGTGGACTATGCACAGATTTATTTTTTAGATGGTGTATTCCGTCATCCATGATTAACCTTCAATCATTAAAAGTCATCTGAGTGAAACCGTTTCTCACCCCCTGGATTTTAATTATTTTCTTATATTCAACGACTTAAAAATATACAGGTAAAATACAGAAAATTGTTTTTTTTACTCTCTCGTATACGGAGAGAGTATAATAATCGTCAAAAACTTCAAACTTAAGAATACAAATTTCCGCCCTTTAGACTTTCTTGAGTTTGAAAAACGCAATTTTGGAGAATGTACGTCAGTCTTTGACAAAGATAACTGAAAAACGCTTTAAACTAGAAGAATGAAATTTGGTATACCGTCTTTATATAAAATTCACATATGTCTATAAAAAGTAAAATTTGTTCATTAAAAGTCCTTCAGTTAAAACATAAATTAGCCTAATGATTACAAAATGAAGAGAGCTAGATAAAATTCGATACAAAGAATTCACACATATATTCTAAACACTTATCAAATTTTGTACTAAATCAAACAAGGGATAGATTATTTTGATCAGCATTTTCTGAAACATATACATAAGACAACTCAAAGAAAAGATAACTTTTATAAGTCTAAGTTGATATAGAATTTTAAAAGGTGAAAAGCAGTTTATGCCAACATTTTTGTTTCTGTCGGTTAAAAAAATGCATCTAAAATACTTAATTTAGTTTAGTTACATTAATGTTCCAGTTTAAAGCAAATCTAGGGCTGTTTTGAGACGAATCTCGTAATTTTGAAACGCGGTCAGATGACGAGGAGAACAACTGAGTTGGATATCTCCTCTCCATGCCACACCATATTACACTACACGGTGGGAAGGCGTTTAACCCTGAAGGATTTAACTTGCAACAGACCTCCTTACTCGACGGTTCTTCAGTGGAATCCGGTTTCGAATCTGATCTATTCTATTTTCTATTTTCGAATTCTATTTTCAAATATTAACCACATGCGAGAGAATAATCGCCAGATAATTAGACAAAAATCATTCAGAAGATTCAGTAAAAATGTTAAATGCATGATTAAGAGTAATATTTCGTAATTGCTAAATGCCAAAGTCATGCATGTCTTCCTTAGTGTAACATCTTTATTAGAAAGTAAATTTTGGGGAGACCCCCCCTTACCTGGCGGCTTTAACATAAAGCCATTCCATACCGATTTGAGAATAATGAAGAATGTAAGTAGATGTAAATTATTCAAATGTTAAATGTTGAGAATAGATCTATTTAACTTATTAAAATGCTAACAAAATACTTTGGGAATTTTCATAAAAGATATTTTAATATAACATTGGCGATAAAACAAGTGTGGAAATAGAAAACAATTTTTGTGTATATGAGTTTAAAATTAACTTGCTAGAAGATAACATAAAAGGAAAATAATTTGTTTACAATACAGAAAGACAGTAAAAATTAAAAAAGGTATTGAATGTGCATGATAATATAGAATCGGGATAAATTATCCAATACTCTCTGTTTAATTCTATGTCCAATGCAAAATTAATCGGAATAATTTAACAACTTTAAAAAATTCTCATAATTTCTAAAATTAGAAACATACTCAAACTCTAACTGGACCAGTTAAATAATTATCTTTTTTAAGATATATCTGCAAACTACAAAAAATGTCACACAAGCGCATGCGCGTATGTTCAAAATTAATTAAGTAAAAGGTATCCTAGATAAAATTGCACCACTAGTGCATTTAATTATATATTGTTATAAGCGGGCATGCACCGCGGAAGTACGCCGAAGTTGGCGACGTTTGACGATGAGCTTCGCGCAGCCGGGTTGATTTGGCGAAAGGAATAGTTTGGTAGCCGCTGGATCATACGTGAAGTGCCGCGTTTCTTCGCGTGCTTTTGGGCGCGCGCTTTGTCGGCTATATAAGTGACGGGTAGCCGTAGTTCCTTCAGTTAGTTGAGAGTTTCCTCTCGGAAGAGAAGCGTCTCGCTGGATTAGCGGGTTAATTTTCTTGCTTGTTATTAGTGAGCCGTGTTTGCGTTTGCTGGTAACGTTGTATTATTGAGCTCGCTGCGATTTACTGTTGCTGTGCTATACGATAGCTGTTTTGCAGTCTGTTTTTATTGTGCGTAAGACTTGTATTTACGCTGTAAGAGACTTTTGACTGCTGGATTGTGTTTATCTGAAGTTTTACTTTATCGAGTCATCCTGTAAATAAATTTGTTTGAGCTGTCCTCAAGTAAAGTCCATTCAAATCGGAACCCGCTACGCTAAAAGTGTAACAATATGTATTTTTAACCAGGTGTATTTTGCACCATATGTTTTCATTATGTGCATTTTTTATCATGCTTAAATTTAATTTCATTTAAAAAAACCGTACACTATTTAAAATTATAGTTTAATAACAATGAGATAATAAAAATTATTTGACAATTAAACTCACTCTCAAAACAGCTCTTTTTTTCATTACTCGAATTCTCTTAAAAGATGGAAATTTCTCATTAAAAATCTCCTATATGCCTCTCGTAAATTCATTGCAGTTTTAATAAAATTCGTTACTGTTCAAGACACTGCTTTTAATATTTACCCTAATTTTCAAAGAATGGTACTTTGAAATTAATCTTCTCTACGTTATGAATTCATTAAGTTTCAAAGAAGAACCAGAATCTTGCATTAATTAACCATCCAATTTTCTGCAGACGATATTTTAAATTAAATGCTGGGTTTGGAGAGTTAAAAAAAAGTACAGCTCTCCTTCTAAATGCAAGAAATCAAATAGAAACACGCTATCAACTACAGCTGAGATTAGTTATAAAGTTTTAGTCATATCATGGAAAGTGATTTTGCTTTTATTTTCATATACGTGTTTACAAAATAACATTTTAAAGAATTGTTCTCCGGAATAAAGTGGGAAAATAAATAATTCGAAATAAAATTACAAATGGATTATCTCGAAGAAATAAATCGTGTTAAGAAATTAACAATTATTTGATAATGGAGGAAGAAATTTGTAGTCTTTTGTGTTGATAATAATAGGATATTAAATGTTGTATAATAAAAGCTGAAGTTTGAATTACAATAAAGCTAATATCAAGATTCTCGAATATTCTGGGTTTTTCTTTTCTGCACCAAGTAGTCATCAAATTTATAGCCAAGGCCAGGTGTTATTAACTAAGCATCAATTCAGCATCTGTCAAAACAAGCGCCGAAACTGTTATTTATCAGGAAATTAACCTTACAGGGAGGCGATAATTTGTAACGTTATTAGATATCTCATTCCTAAAATCGTTTTATTTCAGGTATCGGAGGTACAAGGACGTTCGAGTTTTTCTTTCAAAAATAAGATACCTCACTTCAGTATTCACCTAGCTATTTTAAGAGGTTATCATAGAAAAGAGGTATTAAGCAAATGCAATATCATTTGAGTGTTACTAAGAAAGTAAAAAACCCTCTGGAGAGCGTCGATAATGAAGAAAGCATGCCCCTTAGGTATTAAGTAAATCACACTAAACGAAGGGGGGAGAATTTTGGGGTAATATCTACGCGACTCAGGGCCACTCTTAGCTTTCTTGAAAGGGTGTTTGGGGTCTTTCCGTATCGATGGAGTTGAAATTTCGTTTGGAAGCGATAATAAGGCTATTTTGTTCGTTCTTTACAACCGTGGTTACATGGTGAGAATGGCAATCTAATCTAATCCTGTAAAAATATCCATCCTATAACTTTGGTAGGCCTTGAATAATTTGGTTTATAACGTTTTTGAGATCGCCAGAGAAAAAGCCTGAATATGAGATAAGGTAAAAAAAACATATGGAATCGTAAGTACATGAAAGTTTTAATATTAAACCATATAGGCACTTGAAAGTTTTGTTTCTTTGTATTTGTTGGATCTGGTTGATTTGTCTCTTTTTGCAAAGAACACTGTTGTTCAACGTTGCCATAGCCACCAGTACTTATTTTTAATTATTTTCTGTAGTTATTTACTCTTTCTCGCTTCTTTCTTCCTGCAAGAGCTTGTGGTAGCAATATCTATATTACATAGGAATCATTTTCCTTTTAGAGCGTTGACCATTTAGAAACGTTTGTTCTCTAACTAAAACTCTTTTCTTTTATACAAGTCGGTAATATCAAATAAACGTTTAAGTTCTCTAAATTCCATGAGGTTGGAAAAAAACTTATCTGAACATTTTTCCTTTTAAATTTTATTAAATTCCTGTATTCAGCCTGAAAAGTTTTTAATGTTTGTGAAATTCTTTTGCTAAAAGCAAAGAAAATAAAAGCTCTTGACCATATTTTTTATGTGTTGGGAACTAAAGTGTCACATATTTCACTTACAGAAGGCTCATTCTCTGAATCAATTTTGGGGTTATATCTAGTACAACAGTAAAACTATATTCGTATGTAATGACATAAACTTTGAGTAAAACATTTTCTTGTCTTCACTCATTTAGTTTGAGTCATTTCTATTAATAGCAAAGAAAACAAGCGCATAAACTAGCAAATCAGTTACATAATAGATGGAGCCGGAGACACAAAATCAACTGAACTCGGCAAAGCTACTGATTTGAAACAAGCTTTGCCCTTCTTACTGGAAGCAAGCAAATCTCAACCATACCTCAATTAAAAACGCTTCGGCCACGACTCATTGCCATGTCAGTGGAATAATAAACTTTTTTTATACTTTTATTTATACGACAACACAAATTTAAAGCATTTTGTTAAATAATCGAGGATCGTAAAAATCCTTAAAAAGCTTCAAAAATATTTTTGCTAAACTTAATCCTCCTAGCGGCACCTTAAGATGTTATCCTGCATTTATTTATCATGTCAAAACATGATGTTAGTTTCGGAATGAGGTAAACAAAAATCCAAAAAATCAGTTTTCACTAACGCGTTTCCATCCCATTTACAAAAGCTCTGATTTTTTTTAAAAAATAAGCTAATGACTACAGCAAATAAAACTTTAAAAAATTTCATTTTGAGCTCGTGATTATAGGAAATGAAATGAACAGGAAATGCGATATTTTTTTAAACAATCAAACAAAGAGAGAGACAAAGTTTTTCTGGATCGTTTGCAATACTAAAGTGACTCATTCAACGAAACGATTCAATTGAATAAAAATATAATTTAACTCCAACGAGCACGTGGTGCTTGGCCGTTCAAGAAATGATGTTCTGACATGATGCATTGAAAAAATACACAGCATATTTCAATTTAATCTTTTTAAAATTTATTTTTTATCGATATCAAAAAGTAACGTTTTTGCGATATTACAAATTAAAATGTTATTTTAATTTTAAAGAAAGTGTAAAAAACAGAATGATTTACACTAATTCACTTTTTTCAAACGAGTAAAACTGAAAATTTTGTATTTGGACATAGTTACATTCCTTTTCCGCCATTTTGCATTATGCACCAACTAATAAGATTTAATTTCTCGGTTGAATTTCACTCAATGATTATTGAAGTTTTTAATTAGAAAAGAAAGAATTTTCGTTTTTTTTATTGTTAAAGATAGAAAGAATTTCATAACACTAATCTAGAAAAAAAAATCAGAGAAAAAAATTCAAAATTTTTCTTTTATAGAAACTAGACATATAAAACGCTTTTGAAGTGCACAGAATACAATAAAAAAGTAATAAAATATATTGCAATGAAAAAATAAAATCTTGAAAAGAAAGCTTTGAAAATAATTTTGTACTTCTGGAGTAATGCTTAAATTAATTCCTTACACTTGAATTTTTTATGAATCTCGAAGAAAATATTCCATTTAATTAATAGTTAAGAAAAATAGTACACTTAAAAATATTCGTTTGAAGTTTTGACCTTTGACTTTCTAGAGGTCAAGAAGTAATTTCCCTTTGAAATTACCAAATAAAAAATTATTCTGCTTTTAAGAAAAGAAAGTTACACTGATTTAAAAAATATTTTTTTAATTATTTATTTTTGGGCAATTCTTGGAGGAGACAAAAAATATAATATAAAGCAGATTATTTGGAGGGAAGGGCAGTTTCTTGTTAATATTTTCTTCAAAAATGAATTCAAATTAAATTTTATCTGCATTGCATTTTTTAAAAATAAGAATGAAATAAAAAAAATTATAAAAGAAATCGTATAACTGCTTTGCGCGTCGAAGCAGTTTCAAGAGAGAAAAAATTTCTTTATAGGATTTTAGTTTCCTCTCTTTCATCTTATGCAGGATTTAAGACGCAAGAAAAATGAATAATCACGTTTTCAAGGGAAGAATCATTTCTTTAATTGTGAATTTTAATTTTAACTACTTACAAAAATAATTTCGGGTGTAAACACTCTGACCTTTATGTTTAAAGGACTTAAAGAATACGTAAAACATTCTGAAACCAATAATTATGGGTAATTAATTTTTTAAACATATTTTCCACTTTCTCATCTTTCGCCCATAAAATTAAAGCATTTTAGATAAGCATGTGAATGTTTCTCATATCATTAGGGAGCAACAACTATGAAAAATAGATCTTTGGCGTAAAATTGGCATCTTTCACGTAAATATGCATTTGGAAATCCTTTTAACCTTTCTAATTAAAACCAAACTTTGGCAGGAAAAAACGGTATATACTAGAACACATAACAAATTTCAGTTATTAAAGCTTTTCGTTTATATGCTTAAGAAAGTACAGATAGACTGTGGTCAACCCTTTAATAGATTTATTTTAAAGCTTAAAAGTATCTATATTTTATCTGTCAAATTTATATACGTTTTGTTACTTAACAAAGCAAATTGTAAATCCTTTCAAACAATTTCTGACCTAGCTTCTGTGCTAAAATTACTTTTACAACATGCTAAAATTCAAATTCTATTTCTGAGCTATGTCTGATTATTTTTCGCTTTCAAATTTAAGTTGGATTCTATAAATTTTTCAAAATTAGTTTTATTACAATATTTTTATATATATGACGGAGAGCAACAAAATAGTTAGTATTGGTCATGATTAGTAGTATAAGCAATGCGAATTTTTTTTAATAGCTCTTGTGAGAATGAGCAAAATAAACTATTGGATTTTTACTTTCTTACATGCCTAGTATAGACAAAAAATAGATGTTTAGGTTAGTTTAGTTATATTAATGACCCGTTGTAGAAAACAATAGTGCTAATTTGGGACAGACCTCGTAATTTTGAGATGCAATAGGATGACGAACCATGATGAAGAGGACGGCGCTTGATTTGACACCCCCTCTCCACAATACACTACACCAGCGGGAGGACGTTTAGCCTTGACAGAATTAGCGTGCAACAGACTACCTTACAAGACGGTTCTTCGTAGGAATAGAGTTTCGATCCGAGATCTCATCTCCTGGACACCGCGGCCAGATAAAGCATGGAAATCGTCAAAACAATTCGAAAAAACAAATCACCAAACGAATTCGAAATTTTAACAAATCTCCACGTCTTAGACCTCCCCGAGTACGAAAATTACATGCTCTCTGTAACAAAAATAACTTAAAACATTTTGAGCTAGACGGTTTGTTTTTGTATGCCGTCTTTATACCAAATTTATAGATTTCCATCAAATTTAGATCAAAACTTCTTCATAGGAATTATGTCTATATAGTTATTTCAAAAAAAGTTAACACTATTTCTATAAAATGAGGAGAGTAAGCTAGATAATATTCCATACGTAGATTTACATTCGCTTGCCAGATTTAGAACCAAATCTAACTACGGATCGACAATCTGTCAGCTTATACTTTCAGAAATAAGTAAAACTTTTACATTAAAACTGCAATACCTTAAATATATCAAATTTCGTAAGGAGTATTTTTTTATTACAAGAGCAGTTTTGCGTTGCATGTTTTGTTTCAATCGGTTGAGAAAAATGTCTAAAACACAAATTAAGCTTTTAAGGATTAACCGCCAAATAACTCGCCAAGGATGACACGATGGTTTCAGTAATAAATAATTAATTGATACCAAAAGTTAATAAATCTTAACTGTTGTTTGTCAATATCATGTAAGGTATTCTCTAAATTACAAGTTTATTAGAATGCATGCGAGACCATTTCCGTTGATTCCGTGTATTACCAGTTATTTTTTGGCTCGTTTCAAAGTAAAAGCTGTTTTTTTAACGCGATTATGTCACCTTTGGTGGTTAACTGATTCGCCAGTTTTGTATGCGAAAAATTGTATCAATATTTTATGTTCAATCCCTTGCAAACTGGCTAAAGAAATTAATGAAATTCAAATATTTATTGAGATTATAGGATTCTGCTAGTTTTACGTAGTACATTTATTTCAAAAATGATGGGCATTTGTGAACATGTCTCGTAATTTTCAATGCTGGCAAATGACGGGGGCGGCATCTGGACGGCCATCTTCTGCTACAAATTTTTTGCATACATCAATGAGAAAGCGTTTGGTCTTAGCAGAGTTAATGTGACCAGGTCAGTTTATATGTCTAAATTCCAGACTAGAATTTTCTGTCTCAGAAGACAAGATTTTGACATCGCATTTCCTGATCATTCTTTTTATACACAGCCAATCACCTCATTACCATTGAACGAAGAAGTATCAACAGAATGATGAGTGGTACAGTAAAAATCATTACAGATGAGGTATTTATGAGTTATATGCTTTCAGATAAAAATAAAAATCCTTAAAATCGGTCTTGTTTTTGGGAATAAGAGATATGATTTTTTTTTGTTGACCTATTAATTTTAAATATATAAATAGCATCTTTATACTGGCATTCTGAATATAGATTATGCAAAGTGAAAAATCATTGTACATCGACTGTAAAAATATCATGGCGATTTAGGCCAATGAAGCCAAAAATAGTATTGTGGTTTTTTTCGGACTTCAGATTCAATTATTTTTATTTTTTTATCTTGCGGTAACATAATGTTGTTTTGGTTTCAGTTTTTCGAAGCCTCTAAATGCGTATGCAACAAACTGGTGATTTATCGCCTTTGAGGTACTGATTTTCGCTTTTAGGGCTATTAGGAAATAATACAGAATATTGTCACATTTGGCGATTTATTGCAAATTAATGTTAAAATTTAATTTCCAAATTATTCATTCTCTGAATTCTTAATAATTGTCTTAATTTGTTATTCACCAGTTTAAACCGGTTTGAAACAATCACGAGATGATCAGATTACGCATGTGCCGATATTTAGAAAAACGATGGGGTTTTTCTTCTGAAATCAATAGAGCTCCAAAAGATTGTTTACTTGCTTGAAAAATTAAATAAGAATGTTTCAAAAAATTATTATATTATATATATCAATAGAAAACTCTCGTTATTGTTTCAAACCGGTTTAATCTGGCTAATGACTTAAACTAATTAATACAAATAATGACTTAAAAAGAATAATGTTCTTATATGATAACTTAACATTTGTATCGCAGATTTCGTTTCCTTTTTATATTTGTATTGCTCTAAAAGAAGAAAATAATTGCAATATTTTTCCCTGTAAATAAAAGAAAAAAATACCAAGATGAATCATATTTAATAAAAATTTCAAAAGTAGTTTCTTATATATTTTTTGAAAATATTAGATTAATAAAATGCAATCAAAACATAAAACTGGCTCACAAAAAATGAAGTTTTGGAAAAATATTCATCAAGTTACCGAAGAATGCATCAATTAATTTGCTCCACTTGAACTTTTTCAAGATGAATAAACTCCTCTTAATTACATCAGGAGAATGCTCTTATAGATAAGCAATTGGAATACTACCGTTTGTGTTGCCACAGGGCAAGAAATATATATTTATACCTTTTTCTCAGAAGAAAGTTTTTTAAAGATAGAAAGGCATACTAGTTGAAAACAAATTTCAATCATTCTTTTCTGTTTATGATATAAAACAAATTCGAAACACCCTTGAGGGCGTGTTTTATTAATAAAAGTTTCGTGGTTTGCCATTTTTTTTATCGAAAATTGCATTTGAATGAAAGAATTCCAATCAGTAAAATACTTCTGAAACAAAAAAAAAATAGTTAATTAGATATAATTTCTTACATAGGAAACGAAATAATCCTGCAGATAGTTTTCTTTCTGAATCATGTTATATAGCTATAGTTCAATAACAATATATGTTCTTTTTTTGTGGGAGAAAATATTTCTTCTAAATTTTGGTAAATTTACATTAAAAAAGAATTGGTTTGTACATAATTCTAGTTCTTCCTTCTCACCTTCAGTCTACATTTGTTCTTGCCTTAGTAGTCTGATACTATATTCTTTTTTTAAACTTTATTTTTACATTTATTAGATTTGTCCTGAATAAAAAAACAACATGTCACACTTCTGCATCTTACCACGTGGTTATTGTTACGAAAAATTACAAGCAAACAATAAATAAATAACAAATAAATGAAAAATTAAAGATTATTATCTTACAAGACTTGTCAAGTAAAAAATAACAATAAAATAAAAAATATATCTTTTCTTACAGTTTTTAAAAGTAGTTATCTTAAATAATTTAAAATGGGTTTGGGTACTCGAAATAATTTTCATAATCCATAACATTTTTTATTTTCTTCGATTAATTTTATAACTAGGATTAAAACCTTTTTCATTGACTTCTCTCATTCACTTCTATATTCCTCTGACTCTAGGAAAGTTCAAGAGTTCATTAAAATATATATTAATCTCAAAATAAGCAAGTTCTTGATACTTCTGAATTAAATTCCTGAAAAAAAATAATGAAATGATCTCTTCCATAAAAATTGGTTTCGTGCAATTGTTCCTGATATTAATAATTTCTTAAATTTGATTTGATTCAAAAATTAAAGCAATGTTTTCTTATAACGGAATTCAATCAAATTCCATAGCTCGACAAATTATTTCGATTATGTATTTTAACAATACTAACAATACTATTTGATTATCTATATAACATTTATATAAAAAAAACTTACCTCGTTTGAGCATTAATTTCCTAATAAGATTTTTATTTTATAGAATAAACCTTTTCGAATTTACGTAGTCAGTAATTTCGAAAAGGTATATTCTGTGTGTTGTGTTGTGACTAATGGCACTCGCCGTGGACAAGCTTCCGCTGATACGATCAACAGATTTTAAACCTAAGAAATGTCTCTTTGTTTTACAAGTAGCGCCATCTAGGGCCAAGAGTACGACTTAGCTACACGCACGTCACAACCCTTTTTAGGGGGCGGACTACATTCATGCAAAGTCATTCATACATCTGAGATAGTAAATTTGGACCAGGAACAGAGAACGATCACCTCTGACCCAGTACCCCTAGTGATATTACTCTCGACATGGAGGACTTTGCGACCACGAACAGATTTAACTAGCGCCAATCGCCACACACTCGGGGAATCTTTTGACCAGTGAGCTTCGAAACGGTAACCTAAGGAGTACGAATCCAACGCTCTACCAAACAGGCCATCCCAGCCTCAGGTATATTCTACAAAATTATAGTAGATTGATCAAATTAATTTCAAAATTTTCAAAGTTGAAATTTAAAATAAATGCATGCCATATTAATTGTTAATTAATCAACACTCATACTGGTCGATAATAAAGGTTAGAAGCATTAAAAGATTAATTGAAATCGAAAATCAATCGAACAATTTTCATTAATTTGAAACTCTTGAAACTAACTTTGATTCGTCATCATTTTTCAATATAAACAATATACGCATTATTGCATGAATAATTGATTGAAGAAAGATATGACAACTGGATATAAAAAATAAAAATTTCAAATTACTGCAATCCACAACTAAGGAAAGAAATAAATATTTGGAATCACTTATGTAAACATAGGAAAAATCCAAGGTGAAAGTTCTTTTACTAATTCAATTATTACTTTCCCGTATACGTAGTATAGAGAAAGTATTATAATTGACAGAAATGTTGAACTTGAGATTTGCATTTTTTACACAGGCCTGAGTTCGAAACACACATTTTTTAGGAAAATATCCTCTTGTCTAGGACAAAGATGATTCACAAAGTTTTAAAATATACGATCGATATTTGGGATAGGGTTTTTATACCAAATTTCCCAATTTTATCAATTTTTTGAAAAAAAAAAACCTGTTCTGAGGAAGTTCGCCAGTCCATCTGTTTGAATGAAATGTAACACGATAATTACAAAATTAAGAAAGTTAGACAATCGAATGTCTAGAAATGAAATTGTCTTAATGAATTGTCCAATACTGAACAAATTAACCTGTCAGAGTTTGAGTTAAAAAAAACTAAAGCATATAAAAACGCAATAATTTAGCCCTTTGCACTCCGATGGTGCCTCTGACTCACCATTCAAGATTGTGCATCATTTTGACGTTTTATTTATTTATTTTTCAAATTTAAATGTTAAAAACGTCTACATAATGGTCAAGAGATGTGGATTCGACTTAAGAGAATTATGTATATTTATCTCTCATAGCAATAAACAAATCTTTGTATTAGGGGAATAATTTTGAATCTAATTATTTTTTGGAGTGCAAAGGGTCAAAAATGCAATGATTTCAAAATGCCAAATGTGGTATGGCATTTTGTGACTACAAATGAAGTTTTAGGTCAAATGCTTATTTTAATGGAATGAGAAATACAGGACTATACGGGCCGGTATAGTCTGGTTGGTAGAGCATTGGACTCGTATTCCTTAAGTTGCGAGTTCGAACCACGCTGGCCGAAGACTCTCCGAGTGTGTGGTGGCTGGTGCTCGTTAAATCTGTAGGGGTCCTAAAGTCCTCTATATCGAGAGTGATACCATTGAGGGCACTGGTTCCCAGGTGATCATTCTCTGTTCCAGATCTAAATTACGATCTATGGATGAATGAATGAATGAAATGCAGGAATGAAGTTCGCCCCGTAAAAAGGGTTTGTGACGAGTATGAGCTACAAATCTGATTTCTGCACTCGGGTGCTCAAGAGTCTATACCCTCAGAAGTTACTGCACCCGTCCTTTTTTTGTAAAACGGAACACGACACCAACAACAAACGTGATTGTAACCCAAATTCGATTTTTGGAGACTATTATCGCATTGTCAGTGATTAATTGTTAAATAAATCGCTTAAAATGTAAGTAACAGTTGTAAACAGACAGTAGTATCAGTAGCAACAGACAGTAAACAGTCTAAATTCACCCGAAAAATTAATATTTTGTCATTATTATACTACAACACCATGCAAGACAGTCTCTGGTATGACAAGCTTATAAGAGAAAGTGCGAGAAAGTTTTAGAGAGACCAATTCCCTTGGTTTTCATACATTTACTTACACCCAGTACTGACTTACAGTTCCAGGAAATTTTCATTCTGTGACTATTATTTCTTTATCGCACCATACTAAATAAAGATGCATCTAACCTTGCCATTCGGCATTTTGAAAATATTCTTATTCTTCATTCTTTCGTTTCGATTTCGATCTCTCTTGTTTGCAGCTCAATTTCTGCACCGAATAGATTTCATACCAGACAAAACATGCAAACTCTCGACGTCCTGTTCGACTCCTTCGCAGACATTAAGCTAGACGCATAAATAAATACCTCCCCGTCAGAATGCGATAAATCAGACGGCGACAACACAATGCCCGATAAGCCGCGGATGTTTAAGAAATTGTGACAAGAGCAATGCGGGAGATAAGTCGGGAGATCAAGTGGCCAGCGATAAGATATCTCCATTCCACTCCGGTTTTTATTTTATTTGTCGACTCTTATCGGATAAGGATCGAATCGAATCGTCACTGTACAGAAAAGAGAAAGAATTAGTTTGGTTACAAGGATATGCCTTGCAACGAAATCAATTTGTAGGGACAGTATAAAATGTTTTACTTTGATAATGATAATGTGCTATCATTATGAAGAAAGATTCTTTTGCAATATAAACTGCACCGATGCTGTAGGTATGAAATATTATTGGAGTTTTGTTAAGAATCTAATATTAACACGTTGCATGTTATTCACCGGTGACTGGTTGTATTTTTCGTTCAAGCCATATCAATTCTTATTGATTGACAATACAGTTTTCGTACAGGATGGATTAGTTATATCTGGATTATGATATACATTTATTAGTAAAACTTTATCTGTTTTAATTTAGTTTAGTTATATTAACGTCCCGTTTTAAAATAATACTCGAGATTATTTGGAATGGACCTTGTAATTTTGATCCATTGTCAGATAACGAGAACGACATTTAAGCTACCATCCTCCCTCCAAATGCTCCAAACCACACCATCTAGAGAAATTTAGTTTCCGATTAATTTAACGTGGAACAGACCCACTTACAAGACCAGTATTTCGTGGAATCGGGACCCGAACCGGAAACCCTACGGTTTCAAAGCCGATATTTTGCCACCATGGGCGAAATTTTAAACTGGAGATTACAGAATGGAGCACTCAAATACACGTAGACTTGTCGGAACTTTATAAAGATGTTTGACTACTGGTATATATGAGAAATCGAATATCACTGGTTACAGAAAAAGAATACGAAAATAGGCTTGCCAATTTATTCACAACTACTTCAAAGAATAAAATTATAAATAGTTAGAAGTTCAAAAATGCAAAAATGGTCAAAATAATTTGTAAAATTCCCACTTAAATAAATGAAACGATTTTGATATGCAATTTTTTTTTGTCTAATTAAAAAAGTTAAACCTCAAATATTGGAACTTAACTGTTTGGGTCACAGCGTAGTAAGGATTGAACAAATTTTCTAAAACTTGTCTAGGAAAAATTCTGAGGAAAAATATTTGTGGATAGCCATAAATTATCAATACTTATCGTAATTAAGATAACATCATATTTGAGGTTAATAATATCATATATAATAAAATAATGTCATACATAAGACTAAAAAAAAAGATTTTTAGTGTTATCAAAATTCATAGTATAATTTATTTTCTGTACATAAATTCCCTTTTATTTTCCATTTTTGAAAAAAAATCCATTTTTCAAATTATGTCCTCGCACCAATTTACGAAGAGGTTCTATATATGAAGTTTACGCTTAAATTTTAATGCAATATCGATAAATTTTGATGTTAACCCCGAAAAATTAATAAACTTCTGTCAATATTACCACTTCCATCAGCGTAAATGCTGGGAGAATTCATCTGAAGGATAAAAATGAAATAAAATAAATAATGTATCCAAATTTATTTACATAAATGGAATTATTTGAAAATATTATGAATTTTAAAATGATTGTCTAGTGATTTGGGTATCATGCTTTATTTTTTCATTGTTTATTTTCTAATTTCTATGTAAGTTAGAAATGTAACACTTCCAAATTATTTGTAACGATAATTTAAAAGGTTTAACACGTTCATTTCCACTGCTTATATCTAGTATACCACCTATAAAATTAGATGCTATCTCTGTAATCAATAAATAACAAATATTACGAAAATTCTCTCAAGAACTATGCGAAGATGCAGATAAAATCCAGACTTCAGTGTCTACCAAACGTGTATTATATACAAACAACACAAATTACAAATATGCTGCGAATTAACAATATTGAATCCGCTAATTACAAGTTATAGAAAAGCCCTAGAACAGCACGACGAAAAGAAAAGACGCTCTCTCAAGCTAAGCCGACTATCGCAGTTCGCTCTCCAAACTGACTCGCTCCTCCCATTCCAAGCTTTATATAGTTTGCCTTACAAAGCGATCGGAAGATGTAGTAACAGCGCAGACGCTCCAGACAAGTGTGGAAATTTCTCCACTATTCCAAAGGAGCAAATCTTTATTTCTCAGCTTACACTGCACGTTTTAGTGTGTAATAAAAATCATTAGTGACCTCATTATGTCGCCAATGTATTATGTCATTAATACATTGGCGCCGATTACGCCAACCATTGTATCTACATCACCACATGAGTTAAATATGGTTATCTTCCGTTGGAAATCCCTTTAGAATAATCTTTTCTCACTGACGCGTGATTTCATTAAACAATTTTTATATAATTAAATTCTTTAGAAATATTTATAATATTTACCTCACAATTTACATTTAATTGCACAAAATTCATAAAAATAAAATAATTTCATTATATACAGGATTCTGTACAATTAGAAAGCAGATGCGACTCATAGCCGATGCAGAGACCGGGCTAATAGACCAAATGTGAATTTTTACGGCTCATTAAAGATATTTTCTACCTGAAAATTGATAATTATATTATCAGTATATTGTTTCCATTAATTTTTTTCGGAAATAAAATTTAGAAAAAGAATAGAATGTAATTGAAAAAGACGCTGGGTTTTGTATTGAATCAGCAGAGTTCGAAAATTAAAATTGGATTCGAAACTAGTTTGAAACCTTACTGCATGATAATATCTAATATAATGCTTGCCTTTGTTCTGTTTAATTGTTCTAGTCGTGGCTTACACATTTCAAAATTACAGAAAGGATACAATTCAGAAAACATTATGAGTAGGTTTCACCATTACAGAATGATTATTGGGGCTTTTTTATTTACCTTCAGACTAATTTTATGGATTTACTATGGCAATGATAACGCGCAAAAAAACATAACATTGTATATTTATGGGTTTAATTTTTTTCTTCAAATTTATTCCTTAGAAACCAAGTATTTTCATTGTTTTCTAACTTTTAAACATGGAATATGTATACAAATGCTTAGTGAAAATTTCACAAAAACAAGAGAAATAGAATTATAAAATAATGTAAATTGCAATAAATAAATAAAGATTAAAACGAAATCTGCATTGCATATTTCAATGTATCATGTCAGAACATCATTTCTTGAACGGCCAAGGACCACGTGCTCGTGCGAGTTAAATTCTATTTTTATTCATTTTAATGGTTTCATCGAATGAGTCACTTTAGTATTGCAAACGATCATAAAAAACTTTGTCTCGCATCGACTGTTTAAAAAAATATTGCAATTCCTGTTAATTTCGTTTCATATCATCACGCGCTCAAAATGACATTTTTCTAGGTTTTATTTGACGGAGTCATGAGCTTATTTTTATTAATCAGAGTTTTTGTAAATGGGATGAAATCATATTATTAAAAGCTGATTTTTTGAGATGCTTTTCGTCTACGGGCTTTTTTCTCTTTTTCGTCTACGGGTTTTTGTTGATGCCACGAAACCTCATTTCTAAAACAATATCATGTTCTAACATGATAATAAATAATTAAATAAAAATAAAATTATAATAATAATAATTCTAGAACATATTTTTCAAGATGTATCTATTTTTTAAAATTATTTTCCTCCTTACAGAAATAGTAAACAACTTAATAACAATATTTAATCAAGCATAAGAATATTTTGAGTATTTCATAATTATTTAGATACAGTATATATTTCAAAGATTCGATTAGGAAAACCTTGAACCTCTTCGTATACAATGACACGTCTCACACATGCATAGAATTACTGAAATTTTAATTAAGTCTGAAACTAAGCGACAAAATACATTATTCAAAAATACAAAAATCACTTAGAAATACTTTAATATCTCAAATTGCTCCTTCTTGCTATAGAAACCGAAATATCAATAAATGTACAAAATAAGCCATAGCATCTAAATGGAAATTTAAATTCGTATGTCAAGAGATAAAACTACGAATTAGATTTGGATTTCAGAATTTTAAAACCAAAGTGGAATATTATTTTATCATAAAAAATGACAGTAAATTAAAATGCAATTTTAATTAATAATATCAATAAAATTAAATAGAAAAATAAAATTATAGAAAATACCATATTTGAAAATCAAAAGTAAAAAGCAAGAATATATGTAATCGAAAATGTAGTTTTAAAATGCTTGTTCTCCTATATCGTTGAGACGCCAAATGTTAAAAAAAATTCAGAAGAGTGAAGATCTAAATATTTATAAACAAATAATAAACACCAAAATTGAATTTTTTGTTATTATATAATATGAGAATCAAATAAATATTCTTGAAATCGTATGACAGAGAAAGATTAAAACCAGTAAATAAATTTCAATAATTTATTGAAAATGTATTTCTATCATATCATAAAATGAAAAAAAAATGTTATAAGATATTCAGAAATAACATACCATTGCAGGTTTCTAAAATCCATTATGAATAGAAGATATGAAAGATTCCACAAATCAAAATTCCCAATTCAATCAAGTTGTTTGTTTGAGCTAATATCACGCAAAGCTCAAAATGTTACTGTAGAATTAATTCTTTTCATTCATCAGATGTAAGGACAATACTTGTCGGTTTTAACAGTGACCAAAAAAAAAAGCGCCAAAAAATTTCACCAAACGATAAAAATATACTCAAGCGCATTATTTTTTTCTAAGAAAAAAGTTGGACTTGCGAATCACATTCTGTACAATGAAACGACTGAAATCGCCAAGTTGGCGAAAATGTTTCTTGGCGCTTTTCGGCCACAGTTATAATTGACAAGTACCGTAAAGATTTATCTGAAAATAAAAGCACAGTACTTCCAAGGTTCGCAATATGGTATAAATAAAAAAAATGAAAATTTCGCATTCATTGGAAATAGAAATGTCTTTCAAAAAAGAACATTTTCTACTTTAGGCTTAGTGTTCCATATCCGTTTGTGGCGTAATGAAGACCAATATTTTTCTACTGGGAATTATGTATGGTATTAGTATCAATATAGAGGAAAAACATACTCAAGGTATCCACATTTAAATCTTTAATGACGACAGTATTGTCTATATTTGTCGTCATGTCTTTCGCAAACAAACATTTGAATATCGATGATGCTACAACAAGAATGCTCTTGTGGATAAAGATACTTTGAAACTGGCTAGATGACTTACATAGGCGAATGTTAGCTTGACTGATATTTTATTCAAGTCATTTTGCAAGATTGAAATGGAATAAGAACTGACTAGACAGATTTCATCAGGATGGTTTTCGTTCAAAAATTTGATAGATATTTAGAAATGTATTGTTAATATAGTGAACACAATTTCATCCTTTTTGTGCTTACAGACAGACAAATATAACTCCAATGATGTTTGTTTCAGACTTAGAAATGTCAGAAACTTAAAAAGTTGTTAGAATCACGATTCTGCTTTTTTTTCCATTCAAAGTTCAGTATACAAAAAAGAAATAACTGATACATATAATTTAATAGTTTAGAATTCATTGTTTAACCACTTCGCATACAATGACGTGTCTGACACGCGCATCGAATAACTGAATTTTTAATTTCAAGTCTGCAATTAAGCCACAGAATTAAGTATTCAAATACGAAAAAATCAATATGAAACGATTTGGTATCCCAAATGCTCCATATATTATTTAAAAAAATCAAATTAACAATAATTTACCAAAATAGGATGAGTTATCTAATTAGAAAGTTAAATAAATTCGTATGTCAAGCGGTTAAGTAACTTTTAAATGTTTTTTTTCTTTGTCAAATTGAAAAATCAGAACAATCAATGAAAAACAAACAGACGAACTTGAAGATCAGAATGTATGAAATATTTGAATTTTATTCACTCTTAGATGAAAAAGATTTGCGGATATTAAAAAATTAAAGAATTTCAAGCTATTCTCATTAAACGGCCCAATTTACCATTCAGAACTTACAGAGGTACTATTTTTTGATGAACAACATCGTTATATAATCATAGTAAATAATTTGAACGAATTTGTATAATATGAACATCATCGCTAATGCATAATTTGAACGAAAACTATGTTCCGAGTACATCTACATTTGAGACAATGCATTTTCTAATCTAAAGGAGAATGTTTATGTTGGCGCAAACTATAGGCCAATTAAGTCTAGACTTGCCAAATATGGTATAAATACAATCTGGAGGCTGGTAATTGGCCACTTTGAAGGATTATTTTGAAATTTTAATCTTAACCCTTCAGTTGCGTATAACCCAATTTGAAAGGGTTGACCAGACCATTTTCTGTCGTATTCGGTGTTTTTTGCAGTTAAGGGTGCTTATTTTTAAGAAAACATAATGTTATCACATTATATTATTATTGTGTTGTTGTTTTTATAGCACAGGCACGGTTAAACCCGCTGAGGTAGTCAGCGATTTAGGCCTAATCAGCGTCTCTTGTTTTTTAGTAGCGCCAACTAGGGCCAAGAGTACGACTTTTGCTACTCACTCATCACATTCGCTTGCACAGCCCCTTTTTACAGGGGGGAACATTCACACACCTTACAGATAGAACATAGAAGAACAACCATGCCTGAAGTGGGACTCGAACACCCAGATAACTGGGAAGACGCGCTGCTCCTATACTATTACATCGATTTATTATTGTGCAAAATATAGTACCAGTTCCTTTTCTTTTAAAAATATTTGAATATTTTTGCAAACATCGCATCTAAATAGGGATTTAAAAAATCATGTAGCCAGAGGGTTAGTAAATAAAAAAAATATATGATTAGAATTTTAGCATTTCTTTACATTAATTTTTGAAAATATCACAGGAAATTTAGTTTTAAGACTATTTTAGACCCCAAAATTGTTAATGATGATATTAATTCATTTGTAGCGTTATTTCTCCGCATCTTGGTTTGATGCTCTTTAATTAAACCTCAGTATATTGAAACACACGAATCTCCTTCCAAACGACGACGGAAATTCCCTATCTATCTGTGCAGATATTATCGTCTGCATTGATTGAGGTTTCAAAATTAAACATTCGCATTGTTTGAAAGCGGATTCAGAAGAACCAAAACCAATAACTAACAATGTCTTAAATGACAGATTTCTATAAATAAATTGCCATTGTACAGATACAGAATTAAATATAAATTTAGCTGAATTCAAATTTGAATTATCAATCAATGCAGACGATAATATCTGCACAGATAGATAGGGAATTTCCGTCGTCGTTTGGAAGGAGATTCGTGTGTTTCAATATACTGAGGTTTGATGCTCTTAATGCCAAACTCCCTCCTATTGGTGTGGTAGTACAAGCTCAGATATCGTCCTCGCCATCTGACTGAGATTCAAAATTATAATATCCGTCCTAAAAAGATTCCTAGTGTTGTTTTAAATTGGAAAGTTAGTATAACTAAATTAAACTTTATATAAATTAAAAATGAAGTTATCTAAATTCAATTATGTATATTTTTATAAGATTGGAGTTTCCTTATGGATTGTTTTGAAGAAAATATCTTCTGAAATATCTTATTACAATATTCAGATTATAAAAAGTAATAATACCCTTTTCCCAATTTTTGGGCTTATGTTAGAAACATCCCTAAAGGCAAACTTCATATTTGAAAATTTTCTTTGATGTTATTATTTTTTTCGCTTTCAAATATGTATTAGTTTTTCAAAAGTTTTTCGTCAGATGTAGAATTTGATCAAAACTTATCAATTGGAACTTTATATCCGGATTCTTTTCTATAGCCCTGAGCTATTAATTTGTTTATAATTTCAATCAAATTTGAAAAAAAAATTGGAAAAAAATTAATTTTTGGAAATACCAAAATTCATCTATGTGATCTTCTGTGGTTAGTAAAATTTTATTAATTTCCTAAAAATGTATTCAATTTCATCAACATAAAAATAAAAACAACTCAAAGAAAGCTTAATCAAATACAAAATATAATATATGCTCGAGCATCAATTTCAGGAATTTATTTTAAAAAAGTGAAATATTTCTTGAAAGCTTATTATCAAGGATGAAAATTCTATAATAAAAAATGGAAATTAATCTTTCATCTAAATATTAAATTAAACCAAATAAAAATTTTCACAGCTATGTAATTAATGTTTATTTTTTAAAATTTATTTGGAAGTTTTGTAAAAAAATGTGCATAATTGGAATGAATATTAATTAGTCAATAATAATATTCAATAACTAAAACCTTAGGGCATTAACACTCTAAAAAAGATGACATAATGAAGTCTGAATTAATTTTTAAAAATAAAGAAATTTTGTTTCTGCTTTTATGAAACTACATATATCGCTACAGCCATATGTTTTGGCAGTCACACACACACACACACACACACACACACACACACACACACACACAC
>JAOUZG010035454.1:435912-457923 GCA_026289955.1 Argiope argentata | reverse complement strand
CCGAGTGTTTCTGATTCATTTTTTATCGGTGGTGGTAGTTTATCTTATTCTATATCCATAGTTTTTATATGAATGAGATTTGCAATAAGCTTTCGGCTATCTCAAATTCTTAATCCCATTTTATTAATTTTTTATTAAAATTAACCCTTTGCACTCGATGGCGCCTCTTCGGCACCATTCAAGACGGTGCGTCATTTTGACGTTTCATTTATTTATTTTTTCAATTTTGATAATTGAAAATATCTACAGAATGGCGAAAAGTCGGATAAATTCAATTTTAAACACACACACACACACACACACACACACACACACACACACACACACAAATCTGGAACGATAAACAAGCCCTTGTATATTGAATAATTATGCTCGAATTACTTTTCCGAGTGCAAAGAGTTAAAGGGGCTGTTTGTGTTTCTGCGCTTCAAAATAGAATAATTTAACCCAGGGTTATTAGATTTGTAAAATATATGTAATTGTGGTGATTTATGATACTTAACAAGTCTGATGACAGTTATCTGTCAATTATTTAAGCTGAGTGAGCAGCTCTTGTTTTTCAGTAGCTCTAAATAGAGGCAAGAGTACAATTTAGCTACTTCATTTGCCACATTCACTTGCACAGCCCCTTTTTACAGAAGTGTCACATTCACACACCTCACTGATAGTACATAGAAGAGCAACCATGCAGAAACCGGGACTCGAACCTGGGATACTCAGATCAAGGGGCAGACGCGCTATCCCTATGTCAAAACACCAGTTTGTACAAGATATACTTTTGGCGAGGAAAAATTCAAAGAATGAAGCAAGTTTTTAAAGTTTTTAATTAATTAAAACGTAAACGAAAACTCAGAGATTTATTTTAGAAATAACACGAAAATATTACTACAAAATACTAATTTTTTTAAGTCGTTTTAAAATGTTTTAAAAGAGATTTTAAATTAAGCAGATTTAGTTGTCACGCAAATTTTCTCTGAGTTCTGAGAAGGTTTTGCTTTGCACTATTTTTAATAATTTGTTTCATTGTTGCAATGAAATTGAAATGGGTTTTTTCTTTTTATAAAAATGATTTTACTTATTTCTTATGATTTTTACTTATTCATATCTTCAACTGTTTAATGTTTTTCGCCTTTTAAAAGTTAAAGTAAAAAAATTGTGGTGACATTTACTATTTGGTAAAATAATATTTGTGGAAGTTGCTATATTTTGTTGTTGTTAAAATGCTTTTCTCATGCGAGAACGTGATGTTGTATTGGTTTAAGAGTTTTGAAGTCACGAAATGAACGGGTAGAAAATTGGCGATTTATCTCTTAAGGGGCATCCACTTCCAGTTTTCAGGGTTAATAGAAACTGGTAAAGTTGGTTATCAAATTTGGTGACTTATTACTAACAAAAAGTTACAACTTGGCAAGAATGTGTACTCCATGTACCCGATTGCAGATTTATCGACGCATATATGTTTTGATAGTCACATGATTGTTCCAAACCGGTTTAAATTGGTTAATGACTTGAATTAATTAACATAAAGAATGCCTTGAGAATAATAATGTTCTCACGTGATAACATGAAATTTGAGATATACGATTTCATTTTTTTTTTCATTTCTGTTTTTATTGTTCTATATGATTTATCAAAATCAGGAAAAGGATTTTTTTAATTAAAAAATACTTTCTCAAAGAAAGCTTGAAAGATTTTTAAGTCAACCGGTGTAGTCTCCTCAAAATTTTCTTCCCACACTGGCTAATAAAGGTGTTTTCCTAGAGAAAGCCTTGCATAGCGATGACGAAAAATAGTTACCGAAATTACGAATTTTTGATTTGAACTCAGCATTGTTATGTATCTATCGTGCTTTCCTGATGAGCTATTTGGCGATTAATCCCTGGTATACAATTCATAACTTACGTCAATCAAATTTATATTTTAGACGAATTTTTCTCAACTAATTGAAGGAAAAATTTCTCACAAAGCATCACTAGTTATCTCAAAGTTCCATATCAAATTTGATATATTTAAGCCACTGCATCTTTTAATTACCACTTTCACATGTTTTTTGAAATACAAACTGGAAGACGATCGATCTGTTATACGATTTAGCCCTAAATCTGATAAGTGTCTATTATAGATCTTAATTCTTTATATCGAATTTTATCTATCTAGCTTTCTTCGTTTTGTAGTTATCGTGTTAAATTACATTGGAACAGTCGCACAGACAGAATTTAGCAGACCGGATTTTGATCTAAATTTGATCAAATTCTACAAATATGATGTAAAGATAATGTACAAAAATTTTAGCCGGCTTTCTGGAACAGAGGAAGCGTGTCTTCCTCGTGTCCAGGGTTGGAGTCCCGGTTCGGGCATGGTTGTTCTTCTGTGTGCTATCTGTGAGATGTGTGAATGTGCCCCCTGTAAAAAGGGGCTGTGCAAGCGAATGTGATGAGTGTGTAGCTCAGTCGTACTCTTGGTCCTGGTTGGAGCTACTTTAAAAACCAGAGACGCTCCTTTCGGCTTAAATCTGCTGCTTTATCAGCGGGGGCTTGTCCACAGGCGAGTGCCATAAGTAACAACAACACAAGACAAAATTTTTACCCTCTATACCAAACCGTTTTTCAGTTATTTTGTCGCAGATAAACAGGCACACATTGTCCAAAAATATGCTTTTTTTAGAATTCTCGAAGGTCTAAAACATTGTGATTCAACTGAATCTCAGTTTTGAATTTTCTGACGATTTCTTCACCTTCTTTATACGAAAAAAAATCAAGGAATTCCTGCAATTTTAGTTCAGAAGATCCATATTTTAATAAAATATTTATACGAGAGAGATATTTTCTTATTTATTTAGACTTACTATAGGAATCCTTACTCCCACTTTTCATATTAATCTTATGCAACAGAATACACCGCCATCATATGAAATCCATAGTGGTTGTTCCTCTCTCATAAAACATAACCCTCCCCCAGTTTCAACACCCTTTTTGGTGGGCAGTGTCTGCAAAAGAATCGTCTGCCAGGTACACGGTTACCATCAATTTTTACGACTCGAGTATTTGTATGGAACGCGGAAATAGGGGAACATTTTCACAACTTATCGGTACGTTAACAGCTTTCATATATCGAATGCAAACATGACTTTTACGAGACAATAAAATTTCGCGTGGCTGTATCTGAGAGGCTCCAAGAACAAAATAATGTATGGCGGAATAAAGCGTAGACAGTCAGATTGTCTGTGTGGTAAATTAGTCTTTGGTTTCTGGATTTCGTTCGTTGAAACTCAAAGGAACAAAGATTTATTCGATTTTGAGTCGTTATTTTTTATTTGAGTGGGTGATTTACATCATCTGCTATCTTTATTTCAAAACAATATTCAATATAAATATCTTTCATTTAGAGGCATGTATTCACCTATGAATGAAATAAAGTGAAGCGTTTTTGTGAGTAAATATGTCTTAATGCTGCTGTACAGGACAGACTATTAGAATAAGAGTTACCAAACACTATGTATTTAGAAGATAAAAAGTGTACCTCGTAATGATTTAATTTAAATTTTAGTTACAATTTGGATTAAATAAAAAATTAAATGATATTTTGGCATTTTTTTTCTATAAAACGATATTATTCTTGCTCAAATGAAATCCAAATTGAAATTATAATTGCAACTCAAATTTAAAATTAAAAAATTTACCTTATTTTAAAATACAAAACCTTTTCCATGTTAAAATATATAAAAATTTCCCTCTCTTTTGAAATAATTTTTAATAATGTCAAATTAATAGCTTTACAGTTGTTAAGCTATTAATTTGACATTATTAAAAATTAAGTCTTCCGCTTTACAATGGAAAAAGGGGTGCAATAGTTTCTGAGGACAGAAGTCTGACTTCTAGCTCACTCACGTCACAAACCCTTTCTACGGGGCGGACTTCATTCATGCATTTCATTCATTCATCCACAGATCGTAATTAGATCTGGAACAGATTAAATTAGCAGTTGTGGATTAATGGTTAGAATGATGAATTTTTCTCAAAAAATAAAGTTTGAGAATTTTTAACCTTAAGGTTCAGTTCTCATTTCTCTCATTAAAATCTTTTTCATCCATTGTCTGTCACTTCTCCTACCTAACTTTAAGATTGAGTAACGTGTTCAGAAGGAGAATGAAAAAGTGCAAATAAATTCGCTTTCTATTTTGCCACTTAATATTTATTGTGATTATGCCATATGTATACACGCATTTTATTGATTGTACATATTTAATGAAAAGTAACTAAAATAAAAATTTTCTTCCGTGACCTAATTGGCTTAATTTTTTTATATTACTCGTTTAAAGGTGAATTCAATTACTTCAAAGTAAGGAACAAATTAAAAAAAATATTAACATACAAGTTTAGTATCTGAAATACAAATTTATTGAACAAAATGAATAAAACAAACTGACCATCTGATGGTTTACATTTTTGCGTGCATTAAATGCAAAAACTTGTAAGTTGAATGACTTAAATCTCTGAAATTTGGTGTGTTATTTTGGGACTACAACTATAGTTCCATGCTAAATTTTAGTTTTAATCGATCGGTAAAAAGATGTTCGAAATACATATTCATACAATAGATTTGGTAAAACTCTTGCCGACGTCTTGGCTCAGAGGGAGCGCGTTTTATCCGTGATCTAAGCGTTTTGGGTTCGATTCCAGGTTAGTTCAGGGTTGTTATTCATCTGTTCTATCTATGAAACGTGTGAATGTGCTCCCCCTGTAAAAAAGGCCCGTGTAAGCGAATGTGATGCGTGAGTAGTATTCTTGGCCTTAGTTGGCGCTACTAAAAACAACAGACGCCCTCTCGGATTAAAATCATTAACTGAATCAGTGAGCTAATTCGTGTCAAATGCAATTAGAAACAACAACAGTAAAACTTTTATATTCATGGCGAAGATGACAATTGATACATGTTGTATGTATCAGTTGTTCGCAAATGTCATGCAAAAACATTTTGTTGAGAGAATCTTCCACAAATTATGAATAAGAAATTTGATTGAAATTTAAAAAAAAAACCCATTACCAAAATTGCTTGTGAACCGATAAAATATAGATGATCATCTATATTTTATCGTTTACATTGATGAAACACAAATTGTTTCAAAATTTGAATGGCTAATTTAACAAAGAATTTCCTTTATATTTAATAACATAAATCGAGCTTTCTGGCACAGAGGTAGCGCGTCTTCCTCGTGTTCTGGGAGTCCCGGTTCGTGCATGGTTGTTCTACTGTGTGCTATCTGTGAGATGTAGGACTGTGCCCCCCCCGTTAAAAGGGGCTGTGCAAGCGAATGTGGTGAGTGTGTAGTTAAGTCGTACTCTTGGCCCTAGTTGACGCTACTTCAAAAAATAAGGGACTTTCCTTTCAGCTTAAAATCTGCTGCTGTATCGGCGGGGGGCTTGTCCATGGCAAGTGCCATTAGTAACAGCAACATCAAAGTTTACAAACTTAAATTAAAATAATGAAAAGTTCTTTGTATGTTTTAGGACCACGGTCCCTGGTGATAAAGTCGGCCCGTCAGCCGCAGGGGTTTCAGATTCGAGACCCGACTCCAATGAAGAACCGCCGTGTAAGGGGGTCTGTAGTACTTTTAATCCGTCCAGGGCCAAACATCTTCCCGCTGGAGTGATGTAGTGAGGAGAAGGAAATGCCAGCTCAAGTTCCGTTCTCGTCATTTGGCTGTGGTTCAAAATTATGAAGTCCATCCCAAAATAGCAATAGTGTTGTTTTACAACGGGACGTTAGTATAACTAAACTTAACCAAATTTTTGTATCTTGAAACGGTGTTGGTCGTTAGTTTTTTTCATTGCAATAATATAATATGGTATTTATTTGATTTTACACACGCAAACATGTAGTTGTATCAAATTTTCGACAATATCCATTCTCCAGAAATCTGTATTTTCTGTCATATTGAGCATAAAGTGAACATTGTAGTGAAAATCTACAGAAGCAAATGAATAAATTATGTTAACGCAGATTTTGGATTCTAAATTTTAGGTTTGTATCAAATCTTGGCGAAACCTTTCAAACAACTCACTCTCTGTTGATTTTCATGATCAAGTATTTGCAAATGTGGCAACTCAATGCAGACGACTTAAATAAAATGAAATATTGTATAAGATTTTATTTGTAAAATTGTAGTTCTGTATTAAATTTAGGTTTTAATCAGAAGAAAAGAGACGCCTGAATTGCGTATTGTTTACTATATGATGAAGCATAAAACACTCATGTGTGAGAATTTGAAAATAAAAATTTGAGCACTCATAGCCTTCAGGGCCTTTAACGAAGTCCATAATTACTTGTTTTGCGCGTACAGATCTTTATTATTAAGTGTGGGAGAAAATATGGGGGAGTTTGTCCTGGTGTTATGTTCAATGCCTTTCAATTTGAATGAAAATATTATTTACATTTTATTGCCATTTTTTATATCTTTCTTAATGCGATTTAATCGAGATAATAAATTGAATGAAAAGTTTTGGGGTAAAAATTGAAAGCAAACTTTTGAAAAATTGATGATAAAATTCGGACAAAAAGATTTGCGCAGTTCAATTGATAATTATTTGAATTCGAATATAATATAAAATTCCTTTTTTATAGATAGCACTTTCCAAAATTATTACCAATAGACTCTTCAAAATACCACAAAACCAACGAATGGCAGCTCAAAACCGTCACCAAAACTGTTCCATTTGTACATTTTTTAAAACCGATTTTTAAAGACATAAAATCCTCTGCAGTGTTTTTAAGAAAATACTCGCATTATAATAGTACGTTAGAAAATCGAAGAAAGCACAGAATCGATGTTTTGTATTATTTTTAAAACGATATAATATTACTCGGAATTGTCTTTTGTTCCTTGAACTCTTTCTCCAGAAGAAACGAAGCGACACAGTAACAACCCTCCGCTTAATGACGTTACCGAATCTTTTAGCAGATTGAGTAATGCAACTAAACCACATTTCCCATGGTCACGTGGCACTTTTTTCTGGACACGTGACGCTGTCATCGTCTCACCACGTGATGCTGGCATTCACGTTTGAATACAAAGGCTGCTAAAAAAGCAATTTATCAAGGATATCAACCTTGCGAATCACACAAGGAGAATACAAATCTATAAAAGATTCGATCTTCCGTCGATATTCAGTATTAAAGCAAAACGTTTGATTTTACGAAACTATTGATTTAAAGTTTCATTCTCCTAGGGTATTTTTATTTTTTATATTGCGGAATTAAATCGATTTCTAATTTTTTTAATTAATAAAAAGGACGAATCTGTGAAGGTAGAGGAATTATATAATTCCGAGTTGATGATTTTAATACATTGAATTTTTAGTAATGTCACCTACGGTATCATGGGCAAATTTTTTTAAAAAATTGCTTTTTGTTCTTAAGATTTAAACCATAAATATATGTACCATTTTATTTGATAATTATTTACCACTTACCAGAAGTATTATTATTCATTCTCATACCAATATCTATATATGATAGTCTGACAGTGCTAAGTCAGGATTATACAGGAAATGGTATACTTCATCGTATGCGATTTCCAATAACTTTTATGGATGCGCGGTCTTATGTTCTCAGATGAAAGACAGCTTCTTTATGCTCGGTCAATTCTGAGAACTTTCAACGCTTGAATTATTCACAATATTTATTTGAATTAATTTAACTGTTTAGATATGCTTCTGCACTTCGTGATAATGAAGAATGTTTTTCTGCAACCATAAGGGGCTGAGCATAAATTTCTGGAAATGATTATTGGTCTTTAGGGCTCATTTGAATTCATGATTGACTTCTTTTCAAATTATTGCTATCGATTACTTTTTAATCACCTTAATCCGTCAAAAAAGTAAAAATGAACTTTTACGTGTGTGTGTGTTTAAATAATAAACTGCGCGTTGAAAATTAATGCATTTAAAGCTTTTTCTTATTTTATGAAGTACTGAATTAAGTTGTTGCGGTTTCTTATGGCACTTGCCATGGGCAAGCTCTCCGAGGGAGTCAGTGATTTGTGCCAAGGCAGCTTCACTTGCTTCGTACTAGCGCCACCTAGGATCAAGAGTACGACTTTTGCTACTCACTCATCACATTCGCTTGCACAGCCCCTTTTTACATGATAGTACATACACACACCTTATAGATAGAACACAGAAGAGCAACCATGCCAGTACCGGGACTCGAACTCGGGGCGCCCAGATCACGGGGAAGACGTTTTACCCTTATACCACGACGTCGGCATTGAATTAAGTAAAGAAAAAGGATTCAAATGAAATCTGCTGTGCATATCCCAATGTATCATCCCAGAACATCCTTTCTCGAACGGCCAAGCACCACGTGCTCGTGCGAGTTAAATAATATTTTTATTCATTTTAATCGTTTCAATTGAATGAGTCAATTTAGCATTGCAAACGACCCAAAAAACTTGGTCTCGCATTCATTGTTTAAAAAAATATATCTCATTTCCTATTTATTTCATTTCATATAATTGCGTGTTCAAAGTGACATTTTTCTAGGTTTTATTTGCGATAGTCATTAACTTAGTTTTTAATCAGAGTTTTTGTAAATGGGATGGCATCACGTTATTAGAAACTGATTTTTTGAGGTATTCGTGCAGATAATAAAATTTTTATTTTTCGCTTACGAATTGTTTTATTTTTCGCCTACGGGTTTTGTTGACGTAACAAAACCTCACTCCTAAAACAAAATCATGTTCTGACATGATAATAAAAACTATTTCCTAACTTAAGTTCTGTATCATAATAATATTGCATTGTTTTTATTGAAATATATTTCTGCATAGCTCCAGAATTCTGTCGAATGGAATGTCATATCTGGCAATTCAATTGCAGATACTCCAACTTCAAAAACAGGAATCTATTTCGAAAATTATTACAGATTATGTAACAGTTTATTACACAGGTATAAAAATAATTGATTTTCGTAATTCTGAATTTAAAAAATAATAATTAATAAAATGAGGTCTATTATCGCAACGCTCAAGTTATTATATAAGAAATTCATTTCGTGTGGTACCAAACCGATAGAAAAGCATCGTGTACGCACATGAATCATAATTTTCAATCACCAAAGTTTAAAAAACTGATGAGTTTTGACAATTTCAAAATGAATGGAATTCTAAAATGTTTACCTCCAAGTCAGATTTTTTTTGTGGAAAACTAGCTTTAAACAATAACGTAACTATCAGATAACCCAAGTATGGATATTCCAAAAACGACGTTTTTTTTTATCATGTCAGATCATGATGTTATTCTGGGAATGAAGTTTTTGGCGTCGACAAAAATCCCTAGGCGAAAAAAAACACAATTCGCATTCGAAAAATCGAAATTTTATTATCTGCACAAACTTATCAAAAAAATCAGCGTTTAATAACGTTGCTATTGCATTTACAAAAGATCTGATTAAAAAATAATAATTTAATGACTATAGCAAATAAAACCTAGAAAAATGTCATTTTGAGCACGCGATTATATGAAATGAAATAAATAGGCAATGTGATATTTTTTTAAACAATAAATACGAGAGAAAGTTTTTGGAACGTTCGCAGTACTAAAGTGACTCATTCAATGAAACAATGAAAACGAATATTGTTGCTACTTATGGCACTTGCCTATGGACTGCCCCATCCTTCCCCGCTGATATAACAACAGATTTTAGTCGAAAGGAGCGTCTTGTGTTTCAGAAGTAGCGCCAACTAGGGCCAAGAGTACGACTTAGCTAATCACTTATCACATTTGCTTGCACATCCCCTTTTCACAGGGGGCACAATCACACATCTCACATATAGTACACAGAAGAACAACCATGCCCGAACCGCGACTCGAACCAGGGACTCGCAGAACACGAGGAAGACAGGCTACCTCTGTGCCAGAAAGTTGACATAAAAATGAATAAAAACATAATATAACTCGCACGAGCGCGTGGTGCTTGACCGTTCAAGAAGTGATGTTCTGACATGAAACATTGAAATATGCACAGCAGATTTCACTTTAATTTTCATTTCTTTTTTAATATTAAAATCGTTTGAGCTCCGAAAACATTAATTCCAAACAATTTTATTTTCTGGAAATTTGGTATGTTAGAATGATCATGTGACTAATTGTATAGTACAATTTTTAACTTTTAGAAAAGCGATAGTAGTAAAGCTCCAAAACTTCCATTTTCAGCTGAAAAAATCAAATATATATATATATAATTTTCTTCTTGTGTAGATAAATTTGTATCTTCTGGTGATACCTTGTTACAACTCTTTCTTTTATTGGCCTGACTGGAGAATCGAGTACTTGGTGGGTAGTCGCACGTATTTGTAATTTTTTGTTGGCGTAAAGTCAACAAATCTGGTTTTATGATTTTCTAATAACCCAAAAAGCGATAAATTGCCAATTTTCACCCCGTGCAGTTTGTGACTCCAAAAACTTTAAACTAAAATACTATCTCAATGTCACATAATAGTATTTTTATAATAAACTTGTTTGATATAATAAATTAAATTAATTAATCAATTTTATATCGAACTAATTTTAATAAACTATTAGCTCGTGAGAATTTTTGTACTCTCAAATAATATCCAACTACTTTTCTAAATGGAAATCTAATTTTAGCTATGATAAATTCAACTCGATAAAACTTTAATGAATTAAAATTCACAGACTAAAAATAAGCCAAACGTAAAGATTTTAAGATAATTCTGACTAATAAAGAATTCATGAGCAACTAATCAAAGGATAATTACTGGATTATTCCAGTGAACATAAACATTGAAAAATAAAAAAAGAGCATTCGGCTAAAAGCAGAACATTAAATCAAGAGAATAATTAACAACTCCATAAAAAAAAACAAGATTTTAATGAAAAGCTTACAAAATGATACCCAGAAAGTGCTTTAAAAGCTTGAGTTTTAATTATTGAACAGCCTCAATGCATTAATACATCCAATATACTAAGTACCTTACTAACTCATTTTGTAATTCAGAAAGCTGATGCAGAGAAATGTTTTTTTTGTGTACTTGGTATGAATGAATAACTCCTTCCTAAAGTCACAAAACATTTTGGGTAATTGGTGCAATCGATCTGATGTAGTAGTAAGTAATTTTTGTAATTAGTAATTCGTCTATGAAAACGTTGGTAATTTGTAATGAAAATTCAGTGAAAATCTCTATTATCTTATTAACTAAGTGATTTCATTTTATCATGACTGGCATGGTATTTATAACTTTTTTAGGATACAAAATGTAATCAACAAAAATTTTTGAACTCGAATTTTAGAATAATCTCCATGCTTTGGATCTGAATCTGAAATAAATACAATTTTGGATTATGTCACCTGTCTGTCTGTGAACACGATAACTCAAAAGTAACTATACAGATGAAATTCGAATGGGGTTTTTATGCAAAATTTATGAATATATATCAAATTTCAAAAAAAAAATCATTCACAAGAAGTTAATATGCTTGTTGAAATACTGCTATAACATCCAAACCTAACTAACATGATTAATGAAAAATGCTACCCCGATTTAGTTTGTGAACTGTATCAGTTTTTGAATCACATCCATAGATAAATAAATAAAGAAAGAGTTTTTTTGAATCAGTTACTACTTAGGTTAACAATGGAAAAATTTATTTTAGTTACTTTTTATTAACCCGGCATGGCGGGCGCCGCGAAACGTAACACGAGAACGGGTATGGGGTGTCAGTACAAATTAAATGGCAAACGTACAAATTAAATGGCATAAATGCAAATTTTTTTAAAAAAATTAATTTTTAAGGAAATTTATGATGATTACACTTTTTTGCGATAAAAATGAAAGCTAATATGTTAAATAATCGTAATTTCAAAATTATTAATGAATAAATTAAAAGCGCTCACCGTTTTTATCTTAGTTCGAAAAACGGAACTTTTCCCCTTTAACACTTAGTAATTTTTCTTTACAATTTTTATTATAATTAAAAATTATACATAATTGTGAATAAAAATACTGATACTAATCAATTTTCTTAATAATTTAGGTGTACATGGATCTGAAACTTTAGATTTTTGTAGTTATTACAAACAGCTTCAATTTCTGAGTGTTCTAGATATATATTTTTGTCTTCGATTTCATATCCTTGTTTCTTGGGCACAAATAGCATCTTCCATGACTCAGCTTTCTTTATATCTTTTCCGATAAAAAAGCTAGTTTGGTCGCAAACTTCCTCTGAAGAATCGCATTCTTCTTCTAATTCAGACTGGTGATCACTGAATATGTCATCATTATCTGAATCGTTTGATTCTTCTTCGATATTCTTTTCATCTGACGAAATCTCCTGTGACATCTTCTGAAATCTTTTCATTTCTTGCTCGTACGTCAAACGAGGAAAACACCGAACAGAAAGATTGGAACAAGCCATGATTTCGCGCTGAAAAATACTAACACAAGCACGCGTACGGGGTGTCCGCACACCCCAAATCGTTCTATAAGGCTAACATGCAATCTGAATTCGCCGTTTTCAGTCTCTATGAATGGAAAGTGACTTTAGAGGCAGGTACTGATGGACCAGACCACTTCGGTTTATAGAGACAGACAGCAGATGAATAATTTTGGACGTGGGGTGTCGAAACACCCCGCGCCCGTCCTGCCGGGTTAAATAATTGCAATTGTTGTTCTTCTCGTATTCTGCTTTACAACAGAAGGAGTTCAGTAGCTTCCGAGGGTAAGTCATAGAACAGACTCTCCGACCCGCCACGAAGGCACACGTATTAACCAACAGCACTGAATGACCGGACCGCCGCAACATCAAGTAGTGGGAACTGTGGTTGAGTCCTAAGGGCCATCACTGGCCACGGTACAACCCTCCCCGAAGGAAGTACGTCCTTACAACGATGGGAGGAGTTCAACCTCCACCTATTAGTGTATCCACCAAAGGTGGCGAGATCCAACCACCATACCGGAAGCATCTCATCCCCAACAACGAGGTGCCCTCCTTGGGGTCAGTTTCAGTAGATATGGACCCCTGAGCACCCGAGGACAGAAGTCTGACTCTTAGCTCACATACGTCACAAACCTTTCTACGGGCATTACTTCATTGCTGCAGTTCATTCATTCATGCACAGATCGTAATTAAGATCTGAAACAGAGCACAATCATATCTGACCCATTACCCCCAGTGGTATTACTATCGATAAGGAGGATTATGGAATCACGACAGATTTAACATCACCACACGCACGGAAAGTCTTCGGCTAGCGTGCTCGAACTCGCAGCTCAGGGGATGCGAAAAAAACGCCTTACCAACCAGACTATCACTGCCTGATAGTTACAATTGCTATAAATAATTGATTGAAAAATTATACTAGTGCTGAATTTTCAACGCCAGTTGAAGTCACGAAAAATGCTTGAATTTTCTACGCCATTTGGAGTAATGCAATACAAATGCGAAATTTTTAATTTTTTTAAATTTTGTATTAGTTTAATTCGAAAGTACTTCAAAATGAATCCGAAAAATTGATTCATTAACAATGTTTCATTTTAAACCCATCAAACATTAAGAAAATATACAGTATCGTTTGAAATAATCGGCCGAAACACACATTACGCAGACAGCGTAACAGACTGATAGACGGACATTTTCAAATGTGTGTGTGTGGGTGGGTGTTGACTCAGAGGTCTAAACGTAAAGATTCGTCAATTCTTGAGTTTGAATGTTTTGACGCCTTTTATACTTTCTCTATACTACGTGTACGATTAAGCAAACGATCGTACAATTCATATTTTTTACAATCAAGATGAACATGCGTGTGTACTTATGTACCTTAGTGCATTTACAGTATTAATTTCAATTTAATCTTTTTATATAACTTGGGTTCACAAAGAATTTTTAATCCTCAAATTGTGACAAGTATTAAAACCCTATTATTTTAATTTACTTGGACTCATTCTATTTATACTTTTCCTTATCATTCCTGTACTCTTGATATAATCTTCTATCTTCTATATAAATAAAAATGAATCACCAAATATATAGCTGAGCCTAAAACTTGAGAACACCTTTGCCAATTCAGCTAATTTTTTTTTGTAATATTTTCGTTAAAATACGAGAAAGGTTCTTATAGAAAAAAAGGGAGAAATTACGAGTAGTAAAATAGTAAATACGACACTTTTCTTATTTTTCCGCCAAAAATCTTCATTTCTCTACTGCTAAATGAGTAGGACTTCAGTTTTTTCACAACGCTAATGAGGTTTGGCTTAAAAAGTTTTTGACCGATTATTTCAAACGATCCTGTTCATTTTCTTATCGTTTGATGCATGTAAAATTAAACATTGTTAATTAATCGATTTTTCGGACTCATTTTGAAACACTATAGAATTAAGATAACACAGAATAAAGAAAATTAAAAATTTATAATTTGTATCGCGTTACCCCAACTGGAGTAGAAAATTCACGTATGTGCAGTGCGTTGTATTTGTTGACAAATAACGGTCTCATTTTTATTAAAAGTTCAAAAAATATACGTATGGTACTGCTGTGGCTATCTTAATCTCGATTGATAAATAAAACTGACTTGACTTGATTTTAAAGAAATACGAACTTGGTTTGCGGTTTTTAGGTTAGTTATGGGCTGTTCCATGAGTACGAAGTCGCTGGTAAAAGCTAGTAGTACTAATTAAAAAGTAGCTCATATAGGAATCAATATTCAAATTGCTCATTGCGCAGAATTTTTCTACTTTAATTTTCAAAGATGAGGGGAAAAATCGAAAGATTAAATATCTGATAAAATAAAATAGATCATAGATCGAATTTCATTGCAATAAGTGAAGGCTATTATTGAAAATAATTCTAAAAATATCTTTTAAAAATTGCACAACTGTATTTATATCCTTAATTAAGACATTTTGTTAATTTTTTAATGATGTAAAAATAATTTGCATAATAATATTTCCAAATGCGTATGAATCTCGCATTTTTAATTCGGCAAAATCTCATTAAAATGTTAAAATAATCCTTTCTAAATCTTTAAAGTGTATCATTTGGTAGTTCTGAGTAGTATCAAATGTTCGAATTTTTAAAGCTAATACACTCGTGCAAACATTTTCCCATTATTATTGGGATATATTGTTATTGAGCTTAGCATTCTCAATCTCAGTCGACTAAGTCAATTGAATTTAATCTGTGCTATCATAATTAATTAGTAAATAGAACTTTCATTCCGAATTCATTCTAAAATTTCTGAGTTGTTTGATGAATTTAATTTTTCAAATGGATATAGTTAATGAATCAACTTCCTACGCAAAAGCATATATTTACTATTATAAACTATTCTAAATATAGTATGGTGATTTAATGTGCGATTCTAACCCAAATATTTTTCAAATGCCAGATTATTGTAGGGAATTTTAAATTTTTGACTTCTGCTCTTCACAAATAAAAATTAAATAAATCTTTCATCACATTTAATTTGTGAAGATTTATTTTGAAAGGTATTAAAACCTTTTTCCCTGTTAAAAATGACATTATATTCATAAAATATTGCAATTATTTTAATCTAAAAATTATAGAAATTACATTTTTGAACCAGCTAATAATATTTCAAATCTCTTAAATTTTATAAAAGTCAATCTCTGTTTTGAATTAAATTATTATCTAGAATTGTAGTCAGTACGATTGACACAGGAGATGTTAGATTATAAAGAATATAAAAACGAGAAATGTTATACATTTAACTTATTAAATAATGAAACAGAATATTAAAATGGATACTATTTCATATTCATTTTAAACATTTATTTCAGTCATTTTTTGTAAAAGTCATACCACGTAAATAACATAATGTACCATTATTGGTATAAGTGACAACTTTAAAATCTTGAACTGTAGTTTTATAAGATCAAATTAGTTGAATTACAATAAAATCGTTGAAAATTAGATGAAATGATCTAAAAGGAAAGTCTATCTGTCTATTGAATTTCGAACACAACAGGTAAAAATAGGCTAGATGGTTAAAAAATTTTTACAAATTTTACTTATTTGTTCAGAATGTCATTCAAATCCAAGGAAGTGTCTGTCTATCATTGGTTATCTATTCATATGTACATGAACACAATAACTCTTAAATGCAGAAAGCTAGATAAATGCCATTTGATATCCGATTTTATTAATGAACATTTTTTAGATTTGCATAAAGACCAGTCGATCAAAAGAAAGAAGTGCAAGGTGATAATAAATTATTTTTGCTTGCTACGAATTTAAACATAAATTCTTTATTTGAAAATACAAAAAAAAAAAAAATTATAACTCTTATTATGTCTTCACTTTATTCAATTTATACGTATTATAAAAATAATCTGTATAGGTCTACTGAAAGAATCTATGATTAAGAATCAGGCGGTCATAAGATTGGAACTATAAACTTCAAATTATAGTATATTTTTTATTTGAAAATGCAAAAAAATGCGGGACAGTTCTTTTTATTTCTTACATTATTTAAGCAATGTAAAGATTAGCTATATTTGCCTTGAAGTGTTTTTCTGCCTGTGTATTTAGATCAACTCAATGAAAACAGGTGGTATGAAAAAACACAACCTTTATTCAACTCGCTCGGATCGATTCTGCCTTTCCGAAAACGAATTGTATAGTAATTCTTATACGAATAATATATTTTCTTACACGAAAAATAAATTCTAATACGAACAATATATTTCTATACGAACAGTATATGCTTACATAAACAGTATAATTCTTAGTATGAATTCTCTAAGACACAGTCTTAGGGGTTGCCATAATTTTCTCGGCGCTATTGGCGCCTCGATTTGGCATTCACCATAGCCTTTTGTGAGAATCTATGTTTCAAAAGCAGATGGTCATAAGTTTGAAAAACATTCCCAACGGAAAGCTCACAGTAATTTAAAACAATTGACCATAAAGCGAATGGCCAAAATTCTTAATGTAAATACTAACAGATGCCAATATTTGGGCCCTGAAACTAAAATTTTGTTTACACTTGACATTTATACTGACACTCTATATTTCATATATTCTTTAGCACGCATAATAGGAACTGTAATTCCAGTAATAAAACGGAATGTTCCATTTTATTTACAACATATGAGCACTCAATAGTGTGCTCATGGTTTAAAGGGAAAAATGATTTAAAAAGATTAAAGAATAAACAATTATTGAATATATTAAATATAAATCTTAATATTGGAGAAGTTTTTTTTTATCGAATCACAAAAATTTATTACAACTTTTTTATTTACTAGCAATGTATATGAAAGAAAAAACTTATAAATTTATTCTTCCTTTATTAACTATGGAAAAGAAATGCGCCATTTAATATTTATATAGAAATAATTAAAACATTCATTAGTTTCATTGTAGTATGGTTACATATATTGTATGCAAAAGATTTTATTCTCAAAAACTGTTAAAAGTACGAAAAATAATTTAATAATACAGAATTGGCGACATTAAAAAATAGGAATTTTAAAGCAAAATAAGAGTTAATATTATTATCATGTAAGAACATGATGTTGTTTTGCTTAGGAGGTTTTGGTTTCTCGGAAATTTACGAGCATAAAATAAAGATCATGGACCACCGGAAATTACCGGTTGAAGAATTATTTTATCTGCTATTACCATTATTGCATTATTATTACGTATACTTTTTTTGAAAACAGAAGTGTTTTAAAAGTTTTACCAGCTTTTACCAGTATTGCTTTATTATCACGTATGCTTCTTCAGAACAGATACGTTTGAAAAAGGTTGACGTGGAACTATGACATCATAGCTGTTATTTCATCTCAAAATCCATTGAGCTCCAAAACTTTCTTTGTCATCTAGAAAATTTGAAAATGAAAGGTTAAAAAATTATCATTATATATATAAATATATATATAGTACTGTGATAGTTTCAAACCGATTAATGACTTAAATTAATTGACAAACAATGACTCAAAAATAGTAATGTTCTCACATGATAATTTGAAATTGGTGATCGTAGATTCAATTTTGTTTCTCTTTTTATAATTATTATGTGCTAAAGAGTTCGAACTCTGCACTAAATGTTCTTCTGCAAAGGCCTCCCCTGGCCCCATTTTATCTTGTCTGGGATTTACCATACAGGACCTGGTTCATGATCCCCTTTTGGTACAGGACTTTCTCAGGGTGAATGAGTTCATGAATCTGATCTAGTTCTGCTGGTCACGGGGATGAGAAACAACAACAACAACAATTATTATTATTATTATTATTATTAAACTAAATTTTAGGGAGATAACTTCAAAAATGGTAAAGTAGTTTTCAAATTTCTAATTATTTAAAATTCGAACATTTCAACAAATGGAATCAAATATGCACGCTACCAGTCTCAAAAATATTTCTATATCAAATTTGATGGATTTTGGTTCAAAAGTATGAAAACAGAAACATACACATTTCCGCTTTTATTCTAAGTAGAGAATATCAGATAGATGATTATAAAGACATTCAATCGCTTTATTCTGATCCAACAGAATTGAAAGATAAATATTATAATACCTTCTTTTCAGTGAAAAAAACATTGAAGTATTGCAATTCTAAACAAAAAAGAGTCATAACATTCTCTGTAAAAAGTATCATAAACTTTTTTTATTTCCCCTTTTGTTCAATCGCTCTATTTCTAGGAAGAACATAAAAATTGATTGAAGTCCATTTTGTCTGTGATAAATAACATGAGACGGAGTCTGTAGAAATTTCGTCTGAATTGTTTGACGAATTGGGTCTGCAATCTCATATAAGGCTTTGAGATTTCGCCTGGCCAAAGTTCAGGCAATAAAGCTTAAAGTAATTTAGAAATCGTTTCCTGTTTCGAGGTCTTTCAGAGTTGTCGGTAACCCGACTCGAGGATTTGCAATTTCCAATTGGTCCAAGAACATGATTGTTGCTGACAGTGGATTCTTAAAATATCGTTTGGGGAATTGAAAGATTTTCATCATCAATTTGAACGATAGTTATTTTTTTTAAAAAATAGGAATTTAATTCTCTTTCTATGTAAAGTTTAATTTTTCACTTTTAAATAATATTTCAGTTTTATATTGATTAAACGAACTGGATGATAGTTGAAAAAGCATTTGAAGAATTTACTAAAATATTTTTAAGATGTGAATTAAAACCTGACTCGAGGATTTATAATTTCCAATGGAACTTCCAAAATGATTAGTGTATTCTTAAAATATCCTTTTCAGAATTGAAGCATTTTCAGCATCAATTAGAACAATATTTACTATTCAAAAATTCGAATTAAATTTTCTTTATATCTGAAGTTTGCTTTTTCATTGCAAATTAATATTTTAGTTTATTAATAATTAAATTCAACTGAATAATTGTTGAAAAAGTATTTGAAGAATTTACTAAAATACGTTAAAGATGTGAATGAAAAACTGACTCGAAGATTCATAATTTCCAATTTTACTTCCATAGTTATTTGTGGATTCTTAAAATATCGTTTGGGAATTGAAGATTTTTCAAAATAAATGTGAAAATAGTGATTTTTCAAAATTCTGAATTACATTTACTATAAAAGTTTTTCTTTTTTTACTTTGAAATTATATTATCGTTCGTAATAGGTTACTTACGATTGGTTGATAATCAAAAAAACATTTGAAGATTTCCTGAAATGTTTTTAAGATGGGAATTAATTTTAATCGGAATGTTTTCTAAACGTTTCGTTTTCAAGAAGGAATTACACTAATGAATTTACAAAACGACTGATTATTAACAGATCATTTGGAAAATTAAGCTATTTATATAATGAATCCGAACATTGATTATTCTTAGTTAAAATTTATCTTTTTCAAACAAAAAATATATATTTTCCACGGAGAATAAAAACGGTAAAATACTGAGAAATCTTTGAGATATATTTTAGGTCATTTATTGAACAATGGTTTTAGAAAGTCGATTACTTTTAATCAAAATTTTCATACTATTTTCATTTGGATGTATTAATTATTGTTATTTTGATTACAAAAGATTGACGAATTGATTAGAGATTCATTTGAGCATTTAGTGTATCTTACATTTAAAATATTGATTAATTTTTAATCAAATTTTTTTATTCTGTTCTAAATTTTAAGAAAGCTTTGAATTGAAACCCCATTGAATCTTTAATTGTTTATAAATTATTCGAAGACAATAAAAGTTTTCTACATTATGGTCAATTTCTAAAGTTTACTTTTAATCAAAGGGTTTTTCACTATTAGTTTACTCTAACTTCAGCTCATTCACTTCATTTTTTTTTTCATTTTCAAAATTTTTTTCCATTCACTCATTTTGTTAGCTTATTAACTTTTAAATATATGATAACACTAAAAAAATTGATGAAAAATCATTCCAAGTTTTATTTCAATTGAAATTAAAATTGGAGGTCATTTTAATTCTTCAGAATTAAAGTTCTTTTACCTTATTCAAAGATTTTATAAAGAGTATTATGTTTGAAATAAGCTATCAAATTTTGCAAAATAATTGAAAATTAAAATGGTAATTATAAGTTAAAATTTTGATCTGTGTCAATCTGAAAGATTGATTCTAAAGATTTGATATATTCAAAGATATGATAATACAAACGTTTTTCTTCTACTTGTAATCATTTTATATACGTTGCATTATTTGAAAAAGAACTATATTTTTGAATTTTTCTAACTATGAAATGTTTCCAGCTTTCTCATCTACTAAATTTTAAGAAGATTTTTATTAAAAAAAGCTTTTGAAATCTTCACTTTAAAAATAGTAATTTTTCTAACTATAATTTACATACTATCATGCAATTCAGATGGTATGTTAGTTGGTATTTTTTTTCTTAGCATATAATCTATAAGTTGCATTTTAAATCTGAAATATTTCTAATATCAGGTAAAGCTTAATTAATTATCAAAGTCATATATTTGAACAAAATTCTGTTTCTTTAATGGAATTCTCAAAAATTTGATTATCGGAAAATTGACAGTGAAAAGAAGTTATTTTACCACTTTAGATCTTGGTTAATTTTGGTGCAACTGATTCGAATTATCGGATAATGCGGAATTTCCTTTGTTTTAATAATTTTTATATTATATAAAGTTATTTATAATTTCAACTCTTTAACAGTTTTTTTTTGCAATGAAGACCAAGATTTACCTTGAATTTGCATCTTATTATGTAAAGTACTATGTGAACATTTGAAAATCTGGAATCCACTCGACACGAATTATTTTTGTTATTCAATGCATTAATAATTGAACTAACAACGAAGTATAAATAAAAATAAATGTATAAAATCAAAAAATTCCTCATTTATTTCAAAAAAATTAAATCCTTATAACGTTTTTTTGTTTTGAAATTCTTCTTTACTATTTTTAAGTGATACATTTATTCAGATAAATCTTTTATTGAAATTATATTTCATGTTAAATAAATTCTTTTAACTGAAATTTAATTGTAGACTGTTAAAATAATAAAATTGATTTCAAATTAAATATTAATTTTATTTTATTTGCTAAAAACCTTTGGTATTTTTTTGTATTAAAAATAGCCTTTTACTGTCATGTTTTAAAGTAATATTCTTTTTCCGAATTAATTTCTGAAAAAGTTTTTCTTAGTTGAAATTTTCAAAAAAATCGAATTTTTATCATAGAACCCCGTTTTCGAATTAACCAATCTTCTTTGAATGGCAGTCGCCTTTTTGAAAAATAATATCTTAAAATAAATTCCAACTTTCCAGCATTATGGCCCAAGATAAATGCATATTTTGTTTTCAGTTTTATCTGTATAGTCCAGAGTAATATTGGTATAATTTGGTGCATCTACACTTGTTTAAAACTCAAAAAAAATGAATAATTTATTTATTGTTGCGCTTTAATTTTTTTTCGCCGATTTATAATCGGAAGGAGTATTATTATTTCCTAACTGGCAACGCTTCAGTCAAAAATAAATTAATTTCAACACATATTAAAAATATCGTTTGGAACTCAGT
>JAOUZG010035454.1:415445-428733 GCA_026289955.1 Argiope argentata | reverse complement strand
GCTGACCTAAACAAAATACTTTTAAAAAGATCCCTGTGTTTCCCTTACCTCTTATGTGTGAAACATGGAAATCCTCACTGAAATCCAAGTTCATAATCTTTATAAAAAATATTTATCCCTATCAAAGTCTTGGTATTTAAGACCAGGGATAATGATTTCCCGCCCCTTTTTGTACACTTAGCTTCCGTGAATTCCGTGTTGTGTCGTTCCTTGTTGTGCACGTCGCCTTCGCTTTAAATAATGCCTGCTCCCGTGATTGAATAAAAAGAACTAAAAATTCAACCTGTATTCTCAATGATTTCGGCCACGACTCTGCCATTTATTGTCAGCAAATTATTTAAATGTGTTTTTCATTATAAAAGCCAGCAGGATAGTTCTGTGAAAAAGCCCCAAATGAAGAATTAAAATTAAATCCACGGGAGAGGCTCCACCTCTGCATTAACACACACACACACACACACACATACACACACACACACACACACATATATATATATATATATATATATATATATATATATATATATATATATATATATAACTAGGGCCAAGAGTATGACTTTAGATACACACTCATCACAGTCGCTGGCACAGCCCCTTTTTACAGGGGGCACATTCACTCATCTCACAGATAGAACACAGAAGAACAACCATGCCCTAACCGGGGCTCCCAGAATATGAGGAAGACTCGCTATATCTGTGTCAGAAAGCCGCGAAATTAAACGTACCAGAATTGTAGCCATTGAATATCAATGGATCAGAAATTAGAATTGGTGATAGACAAGAATCTATAATCATTTAGTTTAACTATAAATTAAGGAATTTATTTGGTCTTTTCTCTTATAGAATTGCATATGAAATCACTATTTCCTTTATACCAGCATAAAATGGATATTATTTTAGCATTACGGAAAATAATACAGGATTTCTGAGCTAAATTAATTCTATAACATAATTTATTATGACTAGATAATAAGATATTAAGTTAACCGAAAATATATTTACTGACTACTATATAAATAAATGGAATACTTAAAAATATTTCGTATCATGTGGTCTTTTTTTTCAAAATATATAATTAAATTTATAATAAATCGCATTTTTATAAAACCTCGCAATATACGGTATAGTTTTTATAAGATATTTTAACTATATAAAATTATAATCAAACATATTATAATAAATTATAGTTTAATAAATATTATTTTCACTTTTCGGTAAAAATGTAAATTTTAAGCATTAATATTGTAAATTTAATTGTTTTAGAAAATACTTTTTTTTCAGGAAAACGAGTCATATAATATCGCGAATGCATATGGATAATTATGGAAGAACTATGATAAATAAATTTATTTAAAACTATTTTGCTTTTTTCAAATTAAATAGAACAGATATCCATGATAAATTTAATTTAAAACATGGGATACAGTTTCTGCAATTTTGACTATTGCGAGATTTAATGAAATTGATGAAATATTTTATCAAATAGAAATAAATGAAAACTTTAAAAAACTTTTTCAGATAAAGTTAATTGGAAATCTTCAAAAAAAATGAATTAATAATTTGATTCATATGAATCAATGGGGAATTATAAAAAAATCATGCTTTTATTTTGCAGTTTAATTATTTAGAAATAAAACAGCCTTTTTCGGCGTTAAATGTCAAGCATCTGATTACACGAAACAGCCATTGCCATAATTATTGTACTAATACGTATTTTTAACATTTAGAAATGTTCGTGCACCACTAAGTATCACATGGGGCTTGCAGAAGTAGACAAACTATCACATAAAGACATTACATACAGAACAGCTACTCACGCATCACATTCTCTTACGCAGCCCCTTTTTACAAGAGGGCACATTCAATCATATCAGATCGAACAGGAAAAGAACAATCATGCTCGCACCAGGTCTGGAACCCTGGACGCCCAGATTATGGGAAAGAGATACTAAAACATTTGACTTCGAAAAAAAATCACATGCAGTGTGATTCAATTTTCGATTTATTAACTGTTAATGAATATACATATTTAAGAAAAAAATCAGAAATACATAAAAATACATGAGAGGAAACACTATCAGGAGTAGATAAAGAATACATGTATACATACATACATGATGTGTAAAAATAAGCCAATAGGCTGAGGAAAACTCTCGATTTAACTATAAAGGGTGCCCCAAAATTTACGTAAGATTTCAATTTGCTGCCATTCATGGAGTAAAGTGTACTTTTTGACAGATGATAGTTTAGGAGAAAAAAATGGAGAGTTACGCGTTAGACAACGTGTTAACGTAAGATTTAAGTTAAATGAAAATAAAGAAAACATGTTTCCCCCCTTTAAACTCTTATATTTTTATTGAATCGATTAGTACACAGGACAGGGTTAAGTATGGAATAACACATGGGCCATATAGCTTCCGCGGCTTTGGTGGCACATATGTACAGCCGATCACCCCGCCACCACTGAACGTAGCAGTATCGACAGTAATATCACATATGTACTCGTTTGTCAGAGTTTTCCATGAACCATTTTGTAGAAATTTGGCTGAATTTCATTGATGAAACGCTGAATTTCTTCCTTCAATGCACGTGTGCTTGTGGGCTTCTTGCCATAATCCTCTGACTTCTAGTAAGCCAATAAAAAGAAATTAAATGGTGTTAAATCACACCATTTAGGGGTGTCAGTTCCCGAGTTTTTGATCAGTGGCCGTCAGTTTATTATATTTGAACAATAAAACATGGTGTTTTATCACTTAGCACTAAAATTTTATTAATTCTAAATTGTCAGCTTAAAAAGACCTTTTAATAGGGTTCCAGCACTGACAGCACGAATGATGACAAATTCAAATCTTCCGTTAATTTTGGGGACACTCTTTTCTTTATATACGGATGATACATGAATCTATCCAGGTTCACGATAACTTATTGGAGTTCTTGCCATTTACAAATATTTATTTTCACAGCATCGAGAGATAGTTTAGAAGAACAATTTCAAATTACTGGCACTTAGCGAAAATTTGTTACGCTTTTGAAGATCCCTGTGACGAGGCAGTAGGTTTACCATCTCAAATTAGTAAATGTTGGTTCTTCTCTATTTGTACTGAAATGTGACTGAAAGTGAAGAATAGAGAAACTAAACAAAAAACTTTACTAACATCGCCCTGTACCTCACCCTATCGATGAATCTTTCCTTATCCTTACTTATATATATAATTTTATATTGTTTTTGCATTTCTCACCTTCTTTGACTGAAAGGATGTTGAAATTTCTTGAATATTGAAATTCGCCATGGTTAATTTCATTTCAAAAAATAGGAAATAACGTATATTTTTAATAGATACAGAATGCCAAGTTAATGTCCCCTGACCTTGGTGATAAGTCTGTGCACATTTGAAGTCTGAAGCTGAACATTTAGGGACAAAAATAAAGCTTCTGAAAAAATACGGAAATTTTGGCCCTATTTCTATTAGGAGCATAGATCTCGAGAAAAACTCATGCTCGTTTTGGATGTTATAAATGGTGCAGCCCTTAAGAAGGTAAAATTATTCGTTTGAATCATCCTTTCACGACTAACGCACACATAGATTTATTTATAGTTACTATAGTATCGTTAACAATTAATTGTTAGCATATATGTTGTTGATTTCAGAAACAGTTGTTCTTCAGTTGCTATTTGCCACCTGTGCTTCATTTCTTCTTGTGGAATAAAGTGTTTTTTTATATTGTGAGTTGAACTTCATTTATTCTAAACCTACCAAACGATTTTTTACTGTAACAATATGTAACAGATCATTCATATTATATTTTTGTCAGTTATATTGTGAATTAATCTTCATCTAAAAGTAGATTTTTAGCGTTGTAAACGTCAACATTGTATGAAAAGACAAGCATTCATAGTTGTTATTTCAATAAAATAAATGTTTTAGTGTGAAAAAGCTATTACATTTTACAAATCATTTATATTCTTGGCAAATCCTCCAAAAGGTAGAACAAGTGCAAAAAATAAGTAAAATTCCAAACAAATATAAATATATAAATGCTAATTTCGATGTCTCAGCTTTAATTTAATTGGATTGTAAAATCGTCTGCATTTCTTTTTTCATTCTGAAAAAAAATGAAATGTTCTTTGCAAACACAATTAGTATCTCGTAAAAAATTACAGAGCAATTAGTTTTATATTATCTAGAGACTAATTATTCTTAACAAAATCCAGAACATTCCCACAAGGATTGGGCAACATATAAATGGGGATTAAATTGTTATCAGAGAGAGCAAAAATTAATGGAGAAAAGAGCAAACTGAGCTGAAATTGTATTTTGATTCCTAATTATTGTTATTAAAGATTACTTACATTATTATTTTATAAAAATCAGACTATACATCTCTTTTTTACATGCTCATCTGAAATATATAAAAAAACTATTAAAATCGTTAAAAAATAGAGATTCAATCGAGCCTATGATTTAGGCCTATTTTAGTTCGAAAAAAACATTTTTTTAGAATTATATCTATGAACAAAATAATCAAGACTGCTTTGAATAATTGCTTGAAATTTGATATGTGGTTTTCAAATCAAATTTATAGATTTCTATTAAATTTTAAACGAAATCTGATAAGAATTATGTCTTTCTGACTATTTGAGTACAAATGAATAGAACATGATAAGTACAAAACGTGAATCGTAGATAAATAAAATTTGGTACATAGACTCAAAATCCAAATAATAGAATATTATCCAGTTCTTAATAAAATACATCTTTCCTCTATACTAGTTCCATCTGTACTATGTTGAGGATTGGGCACTCTTGATTCCCCCACCGACATTTGTTGATGGAAAGCCCAGCACCAATTTGCTCAATGTAAAATAATCCTATGTTTTTTTACACATTCTTGTAAAGCAGGGGTTCTCAAAAGGTGGGTCGCGACTCCTAGGGGGATCGCGAGATGTGTAAGAAAAGTTTAAAAAATTAATTTATTGCTGTAGTTTTCATTAAAATAAGAGTACACATATAGCTTTTAATAACATACAAGTTGGTTTTTGCGTTCTATTAGTTAATGGGATACATGAGCTTGTTTCGAATGAACCCATTTTTTAAATGTCTGGATGAGCTTTGTAACACACAAAACAATGTCATTTTCCGGTGTCAAACGATTTCTTGATTTTGTTTTTTAATTCATCATTATGGAGAATCCTTGTTCACAGTTGTAATGTGCAGAAAATGGCATCAGAGTTTTTAATGTTGTTGTGGACAGCTCTGGATATTCCCTTTTAATACCTATCCAAAATGTGTCGATATAAGCTTTGTCAAAAGTTACTTTAGCTGACTGATTGCTTAAAATCTCTATCGGTTGATCATGATGAGCGGCACTTAGCTCAGCTTTTGTTACGGCTTGCTAACAGAACGGATTGACTATCCATACAACCCCACTCATATCCTTAACAGGAATGTAATCTGTAAACTGTTCAATCAAAGTTTCGAGATGAGATAATGCTAGTAAGGAGAGAGATGATGTGGCGCAAATACCCGACACATAACCTACGGACTCTTGAGTATGAGTCAAATTTTTAAAATCTCTGTCTAAACTTTAGACGAGTTAAATTTTTGGGGTTCGCCAAAATATCAAGTCTATAAAGGAGCTCGCATTGTCTAGAAGTTTGAGAACCCTTGTTGTAAAGTGTCCAAGATTTTCTATCTATTTGAAACATGCAAACATGAGTATGTCTTGAATGTTTTCAGAAATTTCACTGTGAATTGGGCGAGTTGCTATCCAAACCCCTGCATATTGGCATTTTCAGTTTTTTTTAAAAAAAATATTGAGTTTTATAATCATATTAAACATTAACCACATTTTGAAAGCCCAGTATCATACCTTACATCTTTGTTACGTTTTTTTCATGACTCACAGATTTACGCTTTTAGACATTTGTGTTTTTGAAAACATCCCATTTGAAAATATCCCATACCATAAGGATGAGAGTCACAGAGAGAATGGTAGAATTACCCCGTTTCAGGTTTAATCAGGCCATTATATAAAGCTTTTAAAAATTCTCTTTTAGATTCTGCTCAAACTGGTTTTAAGTTCAATCGTCATTCTTATTCCGAATCGTAAAACCTGTAAAACCAACGAGGAATGTATTTAAAAAATGTAATATTTTATGCAATATAGAAACGAAGTATTTGTCATTAAGGTGGCCTGTCATTAAGAACATGGTGGAATTTACTGGTTTAGGAGTAATTATGCCATTATATAAAGCTTCTGAAAATTCCTTATAAAATAATCAAAAACTCAAAATGTTTTAAAATTTAATGGACATACTTGGTCAATGCTTAAGAAACAATGAAACCAAAATGATCCCTTATTTAAAATTTTACGATTTATACAATACTAGCTCTTACCCGCGACTTCGTACGCTTGAAAATTTCGATGTGTACATGTGAGAACTGATAGTCTCATCACAATGTAAAATGTTATCAAAGCCGTATGCATGCATATATTTTCAACGTCAATTGGAGCAACGCAAAGACGTGAATTTTAAGCATCAGTTGGGGTAACGCAATGCAGATTAGAAATTTTTAATTTCAATTCATCTATTTTATTTTTTTTTTCAAAAGCACTTCTGAAGAAATCAAAAGATATATTAATTAACAATGATTAATTTAAAAAAAATTCATACACTACGAAAATAAACAGAATCATTTGAAATAACCGGTCGAAAACATGTTATGTCGAACATCATTAGCGTGGGAGGGGGGAAAAACTACTTAAAAGCTATGTACTTGAAACTGTAAGGGTACTTTAAAAATTTAATCGAAAATGATGAAAATAGACAAAAGGGATATGTACAGAAAGAAAAAAAATCAAGAGAAATGAACAGGAAATATCTAATTATATTAACACAAGAACAGCGTAAGAAAAAAAATTAATAAACCTTCCTTTAGAATAAGATAATATTAAAAGAATACCGGAAATAGAAAAATTAAAACAAACAATTCAAAATGCTCAGGCAGATGTTTTCAGTTTTTTATTTTTTTGGTGGAAAATTTAGTGTTTAGTTAATAAATAATTAACCACTCCATTAACCGGAATAAAAATGAGCCCATGTTCTTCTGTAGACTACAATCTATCTCTGTGCTAAATTTCATCCAATTTCCTGCAGCCGTTCTGGCGTGATTGAACCCCATCATCCATCCATCCATCCAAACTTTCACATTTATAATAGTAGTATAGATAAAAAAATATATATTTGTCCTTAAAATGCCTACTAACTACTGCATAATACAGTCTTCAACGAAGTTCGCTTAATGTCGGTACAAGTTAAGATCTGTTAATTACGGTTTGCTAATGCAGCTGAGCAACAACCCAAGAGTAATAATCGAGTAATCTCGGCTTATTTATTACATTCTTAGCGGGATCGCTGTCGCTTGTGGGATCGGAACAACGACACCAGCCCCCAACTAATGCCGCGAGACGTCTAGTTCGAAGGAGTTCGGGATTAGCTGATTCTTGGTAATTAGAGAAACAGGTAGGGGTGGGGATTCAGTTAGGCTGACATCGATCAGGACACGCAGACGATTCCGGGAAGTGTGTTACGGAGGCACAAGATAGAATGACTTAGTTTTCCTGGATTCGGATATAAAAGTATTAGCTTAAGGTTTTAAGGCGACCAGGGACCTTTAAAAGGACTTTTTTGCAATTTTCACCTTAGGAATTTGAAATTTTGCAGGCCTTAAGAGTGACACTATAGGAGAGGACACACAAAATTTTAACGCATTATATTAATTTAATAATAATAATAATAATATATTATTAACGTTAAATAACGTTAATGAAAAATGTTCCAGGTTCTCTAAATTTGTTCGAAAGCTCTCCAATATTTGTTATTACTTACTTTAATACTTTTGGAACAAAGGTTGGGATTAAACTTTAAGTTTGAGTGCGAAATATAAAAACTAACTGATGTAATAACTTAAAACTACTGTTTTTTAAAAGGTTTTAGTAGTTTTGAGTTATTATATAGGTTAGTTTTTATATTTTGTACTCAAAGTTTAATCCCAACTTTTGTTCCAAAAAGTGTTAAAGTAAGTAATAATAAATATTGGAGAGCTTTCGAACAAATTTAGAGAACCTGGAACATTTTTCATTAACGTTATTTAACGTTAATAATATATTATTATTATTATTATTAAATTAATATAATGCGTTAAAATTTTGTGTGTCCTCTCCTATTGTGTCACTCTTAAGGCCTGCAAAATTTCAAATTCCTAAGGTGAAAATTGCAAAAAAGTCCTTTTAAAGGTCCCTGGTCGCCTTAAATAGATCGTATGCTTTTGAAATTTGTACAAATTTTAAAGAAGTGTTGCATTTTGATGATTTAAAGTTTTAACATGAAAGTTCTTGTTTTTAATCAGATATTTGGTTAATAGTTTCAACAAAATATTAAATAAAATCTATCATTATATTTCATTAAAGTGAATTATTTTTCGACATTCATTTGTTGAATGGTAATAAATGGTACAATGATAGATCCGAAGAAATATAAAATGCTATCAGAGATGCTTCTTATTTAACTTCTTGGTAGTCGACAAAAAATATTGAATATAAATCTATTCCAGTTCCAAAGTGAAAATGAGTTTTTCTTATTATCATTGTTATTAAACAATTTTAATAATATGTTAAACATAATTTGTCACAGTATTTTAATAATTCTCGATAATTGCTTGTTAAATAAAAACATTCATTAAAGTGAATTATATTTCGACATTCATTTGTTGAATGGTAATAAATGGTACGATGACAGATCGGAGGAAATACAAAATGCGATCAGAGATGCTTCTTATTTAACTTTTTGGTAGTTGCCAAAAAATATTGAATATAAATCTATTCCAGTCCCAATGTGAAAATGAGTTTTTTTATTATTATTAGTGTTATCAAACAATTTTAATAATATATGAAACATAATTTGTCGCAGCAATTTAACAATTCTCGATATTTGCTCGTTAAATAATAACAGTAGGTACAATGGAAAACATTGATAGATTTGGAGATATTTATACATGTAACCATATAATGTAATCCTCCGTTAGTAACGGTCATTGATTAGTCTTAAGATTACGGTATGGTTTCGTCGCCAAATTTACGAAATGGTCATCAACTATTTAAATGCTTGCCAAACAGAAGTCATCTTGAATATCGGCTTGAGAATCATTTAGTATATTTTTTGTCCGGTTGCAATTGATAACTTATGGATTTCCTAATCTGATAAGTTAGTTCTTTGAAATAACTATATTTTGACAACCGAATTATAATCTTTTTGATGTCATGACTAAAAAAAAAATAAAATCATGTTATATCGTGATTAATAAACAAGATTAGGACTATCATCACTATCTATGAATATTATTAAATTATGTAATTTCAATTTAACTATAGATTAAATAGTAAAATATGAGTTATTGCAAGAGATGAAAGAACTGGTAAATTGGAAGTAGTAAGATACAATGAAGATCGCCGAGTTTTAACTTGAAATTAAGTGATATCGATGCTTTAAAGAAAAATCGTCATTAAATCTTCTACTACGACATAGTGTCTCTGTGTCACAGAATGGTTTTATATGTTCATCATGAAATTGTGCGATACGCTTTGGTGACTCAGAAGATTATTATGAATTTACTACATTTATATCTCTGTCAAAAAAAGAAAAGGAAATCTTCTCTGACGAGACAATCAACTTCTTCCGTGCTCTATAGCACAAGTATATCAATGAACAGTTTCCATCGTAATACTTTTTTGTAGCTTTTGATACGAATATAGAGAATTGTTTTCCTATGAGAGCAATAAATAAGGTTTGTAAAGACGATAGACAAGAGAGTGAAATTTTAAAGCAGAAAAACCTTAAAAAAGAATTTAATGCTGTCATAGGAAATATTTATGCCATTTTGAAAACGAAGTTTGAGCAAATTCCATGGTGTTATTATTAATTTTATGACTAATGACTGAATACAGTTATAACTTACTTATTACTTTAGAAGTAATTGAGGAATTTTGGCCATCGTTTATAAAAATAGTACGCAGTAGTACAAAGTAAATAAATGAATGTTCATTGTTTTAGGTTTTCTTTTTGAATTATTTATTTTGTTTAAAACTTTATAATGATATCTTAAGGCAATTTTCTTGCTAATATCATTCATTAGAAGTTTGGCGAATTTAAACTGTGCTCAGGTTACAAGTAAATAGCGATTCACAATTTTAAATTTGCAATTAATCGCAGATTATGTATTTTCTGCTCGTAATGTTTAACGCCAAACGCCAGATAAGTTTTTATTTCTTTTATATCATTTGTCTTATATTTCATTGATTTATATATAAGAATATGTTTGCATTATGTATACCAGCACGAATTTGTTTATACTAAAACTAAATTAAATTACATTTAAGATTATCTTATTTTACAATCCCATTCATAGTTTGAAATTCAAAAGCTAATTAGTGAAGGCAAGAATAAGGAAACCGAAGAATTAACTGATCATAAAACAGAAATACAGAACTCAAGGCCTAATTATGTGATGACTTAAAGGGGGAGACAAGAATAAGTAATCTGATGCATTAACTTAAGTCAATTACGGCCTTTATATTACAATGATTTTCAAAAGTGAGGGGGGACCAATATCTGGTTTATTTGTCAAAATTCCAATGGATCAAAATGGCCTGTTGATGAGCTCTCGGCTTTGGAGATAGTTTGAAGGTTCGAAATTAGAGTTTTCCAAAGATATGTTCTATATTCTAAATGTAATTCTATTGCCAAGTGTAGAGCCGGGATAACTTGATTGGTAGGGCGTTGGATTCGCATCCCTTGGGTTGCGAGTTAGCCCGCCGAAGATTCTCCGTGTGTGGTGGCGGCTGGCGCTCATTAAATCTGTCGTGGTTGCAAAGTCCTCCATGTCGAGAGTAATACCACCTGGGGGTATTAGTTCAGAGATGATCGTTCTCTGTTTCAGATCTGAATTACGATCTGTGGATGAATGAATGAAATGCGTGAATGTTGTTCACCCCGTAAAATGTGTTTGTGACGTGTGTGAGCTAGAAGTCAGACTTATGTCCTCAGGTGCTCAAGGGTTTATACCCTCAGAAGCTCCCCTCGCGGGTACCTCGTAATTGGGGAAGAGATGCTTCCGGTATGGTGGTTGGATCTCGCCAACTCGGTGGCTACACTAATAGGTGGGGGTTAGATTCCTCCCATCTATGACGGAACATACTCCCTTCGGGGAGGGTTGTACCATGACCGGTGATGGTCATTAGGACTCTACCACAGTTCCCGCTAATCGCCTTTGCAGCGGTACGGTCATTTAGTTTCTATGGTTAATCCGTGTGCCTTCGTGGCGGGTCGACTTATCCTCAGAAACTACTTAAACCCTTCTTCCGTTGTAAAGCGGAACATGAGAACAACAACAATTATCAAATGTTCTTTTTGGTAGGATGCATAATCAAATCATTTTCGTATCAATTCTTGCGTTGTATCTAGATTTAATATAAGTAAATTAAACTAAAACTTTGTCTGTTTTAAAATGCCGTATATAAACTACCTCTATTCAAATTTTGAAAATCAAATTTGCTGTCGGTTAAATATTCTTACGTCGCTGTAAAGTAGAAACCAAAAGAAATGAATCATTGTCTTGACCTAGCCGAAAATTATCGTGCCGTAAAAGCTGTAAATCAAAATGTTAACAAGAAAATCCCCCCCCAAATCAGAAGTTTTTTAAGATTATTTCGAAAAGAGTTATATAACTTCTTATCCACATGAATTCTTACAACGTAATCAATTATTAGTACATCAATTTCTATCAGAAAAAAGACATTTTCCATAACCACATCCTATATCCACCAAATTAATTTTTTTCCTTACTTACCAGACTCGCACAAACGAATGTTTCCAGATAACCCTGACCCAACAGAAAATAGAATCACAGTCTTTCCCGGAGCCCCCCGGGAGAAATCGAATAAGGCCGAAGGTTGATGTCTAAACTCGACCGAACCATAATCGAGTAAAAGACTACTTTTGGCGACCGTAAATGCAATTGTAGGGTGAAGTCACTTCTCATAAAGTTAATGACGTCAGACACTGACAGGGAGAATCCAGAGTCATTAGTCTTCCAGCGGGAAAATATATCCTCAGTGGTCAATCCATAGAAACCGGACAGGAGAAGAAAAGGCTAGAGATGGGTTTATGAGGGTACTATTGTATGAGCTTGAATTAGAACGTTTTTTTTGTCGGTATGTCCATTTCAAATCTTTATTTGCAGTGCAAGGACATAGCTTTCTTTTAAAGCCAAAACTGGAAGAAGAAAAAAAACCGTAGAAGTTGCTACAAAATGAGAAATAGGTTATATCTTTTTGGTTTACTCTAAAATACAGATTTTGCAATGTATTATAGAAGAATAGCTGTTTTTTTTTCAATCATTTCATAAGTTCTAAGTATGGTTAAGCCCTTTGCACTCCGCAAAATAATTAGATGCAAAATTATTCACCTAATACAAAGATTTGCTTATTGCTATGAAAAATAAATATATATAACTTTTTAAAGTCGAATTTCTTTGAAAAAATTCATTTACATTTCTGAACCATTATATAGACATTTTTTTAAATTAAATTTGAAAAATATAATAAATAAAACGTCAAAATGATGCACAGTCTTGAATGTCGAGTCACACTCGACATCGGACCGCAAAGTGCTAAAATTACGATAAGTTTCATTATTTTGAATTCGAAATTTCATTAGAGAAAAAAAAGCCCTTATTATTTTGCTAAAGCGTGGATTGAATTGGTAGCATTTAAATTCGAGAGTTCTTCATATTCAGACATTGATATTGTTATAGGAGAAATGCTATTGCGAATACAGTTACAGTGATTATTCTGCAATCCAAATCGTCTTAAGTTTGGCTTAGTAATCCAGCGTTTTCAGAAGGATGATTGGTAGACATAGAAATGAAATAAAATTCACTGCATTCCGGATGTAAATGCCCTAAGCAATACATAAATATTAGGCTAATATTCGGATTTTGAAATATATTTCATACAAGGTAGTTATAATGACAACCCTCTCCCCGTATTATATCATTCGTTAGTTGGGAAACTAATGAATGATATAAAGAATGGGTGGCGTAAGGAGATGAGAATATATATATCTGTATCTATCTATCTATCTATCTATCTATCTATCTATCTATCTATCTATCTATCTATCTATCTATCTATCTATCTATATCTATCTATCTATCTATCTATCTAT
>JAOUZG010035454.1:395437-415345 GCA_026289955.1 Argiope argentata | reverse complement strand
TGTGTGTGTGTGTGTGTGTGTGTGTGTGTGTGTGTGTGTGTGTGTCTTGGAGTCTTTGGTTGGCGTGTTCGTACTCTCAACCCAAGGGAGGGGAATCTAACGCCCTACCCGCTATCTAGGCCCATTGTATACAAGTCATATACATTTATTCACTTCCTTGGTCATTACTAATTATTCCTAAGAACTAAGCAGCGTTCACACAAGTCTAACTATTTTTTACAATAGGTTGTTATGACTACCCCAGGATGATTCCGTGACTCCATCGGGACAGTGGCATACAGTTGTCTCATTGGGACAACTACTAACTATTGCATCTTTGGAATCACGTGACCTTCTATTGCGCGCTAGGATTGGCTCCGTGTGAACTCTGCTCTACTGCATTTCTATTGGTGGATGATAGTTTGAAGATAGTTTTTTACTAAATGCAATCCAAATAAATCCACTACATACGGTCTTCGTATCACCAAAGTTTGAAATTTAAATAAAGCAAACCAAACACCCCTCCATCCTCTCCTAAAAACAGAATTTTATTGAAAGGTTTGGACAAAAGACTTTTTTTTAGGATTACACAATCGCAATCCTTATTTTCCTACCCCCTTCCTTTCATTTCTATTTTCCTTTTTTTTATTCTTAAATGCAAAATATATATGGTTTTTGAAAAAAAAATTGTTTTCGAATTCAACAACCATTTTTTGTTTAATAATGCTTCTCAAAATAAATATTTTAAAAAGAAAATGTGAATTCCCGATTTATTATTCTAACGTTAATGATGTTATCTAAGAATAATAAGAAATTAATTAAATGTTAAATTTTATAATGAAATACCTTTATTTTCATAAATTTTACATCTAAATGGAATATTTTTATTTAAGCTAAAAGAGCATATTTAAAAATATAAAAAAAATCTTACATATTTAATTGTTAACGAGAAGCAAATGAGTTTTCTTTTATAAAATAATTTTTGATATTAAAACACTGTTAAAAATCCATCTGATTTTTAATGCGATTAAACTTGATGAATTAAGGCATATTTTTAAAGAAGTAAGCATTAAAAATATACCTTTTATATAAAAACAATGTTACAAATGATGCTAAAAATTATGAATTTTCACAAATTAATGTTCGAAAAATATGAATAAATTATGCGAACTTTCAAAGAAAAGTTATATTCGATAATAAACTAAATAATATCCTTCACTACATGGGAAGAAATAATTTTCTTCTTGCGTTATTCTTTCCAAAAATATTTCAATTAATTAAAAATATCTATTCTGACATTTCCAAATTAGAATACTACTATAAATAAATTTTACGTTTCATTTAAATAGTAAAAGCTTTTTTAATCCTTCTTTTCATTAACTAATATCTAATTAACAAGTCAGTGCTAATTAAAATAATTTAAATATCTGTCAGAGGCATATTTTCTATTTTCAGTTTAAGCATTTGCGAAAAACAAGCAAGCCTAATTCTTACAAAAGATAAGAATAAAAAAAATATACCGATTAATTTAGATGGTTTTTTTATAGAATCGTTTGGCCTTCTTAACTGAAGGAATCGTTTATTTATTCAAAATAGAATTATTTTTACAGAAAGATAGATTCAATTTTTTTTGGTCACAAAAATTAAATATTCATACTAGAAATAATTAATCCATAAGTTAAGCTAATTAGAAGGAATAATTAAAATATTTACTTTGTTTTGAGGGGATACATTTGCGAAGTAACGCAGATGCTAATTAATAACTTTTATAATACGGATAAAAAACTTTTTTCCAAATAACTGAGAAATTCGTATAAATACTAGAGAGAAAATATTAGTGGCATATTAGTAGAAAAGAGATTAATAAATAAATTAATTAATCGAAGAAAAGAAGATTGGAAAAGACTAAAGAGATTAGGTCATGTAACAGGTGATAAATAAAAGAAACGGTTTCATGCTGTCACTAAATAAAAGAATAAAAAATATCTTCGCTTTCTTTTTCTTCTTTATCGTCTGTAGAAAATGTCTGATTAAAATTTATACTTTATTTACGTGTTTAAAATAATAAGAAAAATCAGAGAAAGTCAGCCCAGTATCCCAAGCCGCTCCACCAATTTCTTCAGTTTTTGTTAATAACAGCTCACGAATACGTGTGTGTGTGTGTGTGTGTGTGTGTGTGATCCTCTGCTCTTTATATAGTGTGTGCATATGTGTGTGAGTGAGTGTGAGTGTGTGTGTGATCGTCTGCTTTTTATACTCCATGTGTGTGAACGCCTGCTCTTTACGTGGTGTGTGTGTGTGTGATCGTCTGCTTTTTATATGGTGTGTGTGTGATCGTCTACTCTTTATATGGTGTGTGTATGTATGTGTATATGTGCATGCGTGTGTGTGTGATCGTCTGCTTTTTATATGGTGTTGGTGTGATCGCCTGCTCTTTATATGGTGTGTGTGTGTATCTGTGTGAGTGAGTGTGTGTGTGATCATCTGCTCTTTATATGGTGTGTGTGTGTATGTGTATGCGTTTGCGCATGCGTGCGTGTGCGTGTGCGTGCTCGCGCGTGTGTGTTTGTCTGCTCTTTATATGGCGTATGTGTGATCATCTGCTCTTTATATGGCGTGTGTGTGATCGTCTGCTCTTTATATGGTGTTGGTGTGATCGCCTGCTCTTTATATGGTGTTTGTGTGTGTGTGTGTGAGTGAGTGTGTGTATGTGTGATAATCAGCTCTTTATATGGTGTGTGTATGTATGTGTATATGTGCAGGCGTCTGTGCATGCGCGTGTATGTGCGTGTGATCGTCTTGTTCTTTATATGGATATTCCATTGTACTTGGATAATAGATAAAAATCGCAACAATTATAATAATTTTATAGAATTCCAATGTTTTTAATTCATATGAAAGCTCTTGACAACTTAATTCATCATCAATGGTTGCATGCTGGATTTTCAAAAAGTGAAAGACTTTCTTTTGATGCAGATACGTCAGATTTTAAAAGACTGGAATTTTATTTCAAATGAAAACATTAATTAGGGATGTACGGATTCAAGTTTATAATAGTAAACCTAGAGCGTATGTGCAAACTGTTTATAATCTACCGCTTCTAAACTTGACAACTGAAATAGTTATGAAGTTTTAACCTACAAATTTTACTATTCATGGATATAAAGCCATTATAATTATTCAGTGATTCACCTTACTTTGTAAATTCATATTTACACTTTATCTATCTGAGGTCTTTTAATCGAAACAATGTATTTAACTTCGAAAAATGATAAACTATTACATAAAAATTAGCCAAAGTAAGTTAAAAAAAAGATGAATGTGAAGAAAATAGACGATAAAAGTTAATATAACAGTAAGTTCCTTTAAAAGATTTTATGTATATAACTTACTTAATATAAACTTCATAAAATAAAGGCTTTATAATATGTGTATATATTCAAAGCTATCTTTTTGCTCTAGATATCGAAGTTAAATATACATGCATATCTAACTCATGATTCTCATTTTAATTGATTTCTATTTCATTGTTAAATATTTATTTATACCAAATCCTCATGTTAAGAACTAAAATATTAAGTCTTTTTTAATTCCAAATTTTGTATAATAAAACAGAAAATTTATAAGATCTTTAAATTTTTTTGACTCTAAAAAAAACATTAATTTCTATGACATTTCAGGATTTTTAAGAATATAATCTCAAGTCATGTCTGAAATTTCTTTCCCTTGAAATTTGTATGATTTATAAAATAACATCCTGTATATTATTGAAGTGAAATTTTAAATTGGATTAAAAATCATTAATCGGAAAACAATTGGAGAGTGTGGTTCATAGTTCTTTCTCGCTATGGACTTCAATTCTTTTCCGATTTTGTCTCTGAAAACTCTGTCTCTCTGAAAAGAATATCCTCTGAGTACAGTAGTACTAATTTCATTTGCTTACAATGAACAATCTTTCAGAAAATAAGAACAATATGTTTTTGGTTTTTGTATTTATCGTATTCCTGATTTATCTCGTATGTTTTTTTATTTACAAAAGATTCGTTAAAAATAAATTCGAAATGTTACTACGATTGTTAAGTAGAAGGAAATTTATTTTGAGAAGTGGCTTTCCAATTTTGTAAATTTCCTTTTAGAGGCTATTTCAATTAAATTCCTTTTTCTGTTTTATATTTCATTCCTTTCTAATGTGATAAAACTTAGGTGCGTAAAATAATATTAGAAAATTAGTTAAAAATTAAAGCAGAGAACAGAAACCGTTCATAACTTGTTACACCAAGATATATGGGCCTTTAAATTAAAATATGTCGTACACAAAAGGATCTATAAAAGTACCTTGGAGATTATTCTACACTCAACAGTATTTTGAGTGTGTGTGCGTCTGTGTAAATTCGTAATTTTCAGAGAAAATATTTAGATACGATTCACATACTGATTATGAATGAATATTGTTACGTTTTTAGCGTAGCGGGTTCGGATTGAGTGGACTTTTCTTGAGGACTGCACAAACAAATTTATTTACAGTTATTTACAGGATGACTTGACAAAGTAAAACTTCGGATAAACACAATCCAGCAATAATTAGTCACTTACAGCGTAAATGCGAGCCTTACGCACAATAAACACAGACTGCAAAACAGATATCGTATATCACAATAAATCACAGCTAGCTCAGTAATATAACGTTAACAGCAAACGGGAACACAGCTCACTAATAATAAGCGAAAAAAAATAATCAGCTTATACAATGAGTCGCTACTCCTTCGATAGGAGCTGTCGAAACTGCGGCAACTCGTCCCTTATATAGCCGAGCGAGTGCATGCTCTAAAGCAAGTGGAGCTTCGTGAACGATCCAGCAGCTACCAGACTATTCTTCTCGACAAATCAACTCGACTGGCGTGAAGTTCTTCGTCAGCCGTCGCCAACGCCATCTCCTTCGGTGCGCTTTAGCAGCGCTCACCCGCTTGTAACAATATTTATCACTATATATGAGGTTGTCATTTAAAAATCATGAATGCGCTGACTTTAACTTCCTATTCGTAACGATCTGCCATATTACAATATTCAATTGACAGTTATTTATGTTTTAAACTTTCATTCAGTTTTACAGCGGTGAAACTGGGTCTTCACCATTACTTCCTTCCATACTAATGCTCATACCACACAGATTTAAGAGATGACGCTGTATGAAGTTGTTAGCACGAGAGCAGATGGGGGAAAATATGCATTTGTGCGCAAAATCTCGTTTTTTTTTTCTGGAAAGACATCTATATAAATAAACAAAACCTTCTCTAAATATTAAATTTGATCCAAATCGTGAGAGCCATTTTCAAGTAATACGAAAAAAATTATATGTTTACGAGAATAGCTCGTTTAAAGATATATGATAGTGATATGAAGCTAGAACTACCAGAAAAATTTGATATTGTCTGACGTTATAGTGATAATTATGTATAACATACAACAATTTGAGAGAATATATAATTCACCCCTTCGCACACAATGACGTGTCTGACAGGCGCATCGAATTACTCAATTTTTATTTTCAAGTCTATAACTAAGCAACAGAATTAAGTATTTAAATACGATAAAATTAATATGAAACTATTTGGTATCCCAAATGCTCCATATATTATTTAAAAAAATCAAATTAACAATCAATTACCAAAATAGGATGACTTATCTCATTAGAAAGTTAAATAAATTCGTAAGTCAAGTGGTTAACCTGTGAAAGCGTATTGCATCAGTGAAATGTTAATCGAATTAATCTAGCGATATTTCGATCTAATATTGATAGTAAATTTCCAAAGGATTTGTTTGAATGTCACATTCAATAATAATTGTAATAAATTATTAAAGAAAAATTGGGCCGACGATATTATATTTTATCGAAAATATTACCCTAAAAATGTGAGATATTTATTGATATGTTAAATCACGAATATTTTTTTTCAAAATATATTCTTTAAAAACTAAATTGTTCTTTTGAATCAATAAAAAGCTTTCTTTTAAAATAAAAAAAAATGCATATTGTTATAAATCTGAAATACCTTTGAAGAAAGATGTCTTGATTTTCTATTCCAAAGCAAGTGAAATTCGAATCATTTCAGAGCTCTTCTTCCACAGTTACCATGACGATTTAATTACCGTGAACTGACGCGAGAAAACAATTGCAAACAATGCATCCGATAGAGGAAGTCCAATTACTTTGCTTCCAAGATATTAAAGAATAAATTCAATCTGCATTCGACAGAGCTCCCTTTTAAAATCTGAAATGAATATCATAGGTCATTCGTTAGTTGGATATCCGATTATTCATTGGAAAACACTTCAATCAGGAGGGAAAAACTCTACAAGTTAAATTAAAATTGGCTCCTCCCTGTCGGTTTTATTCGAAGAAATTTGAACTTCAGTTATTGAAGATTGAATTAAAGCAATAAAATTAACCTAACAGACTTTAAAAGAGACATTAGTGTTTTTATATTTGCTGATATTATCATTCCTAACTCGGTCTCAACTCCAATAAACTATCTGTTGCCCGAATTTTTGGTTACAAGTATTATTTTTCAAAAGATATCATTTCTATGGAGATCATGGTAAAATTGGATATAATGGTGGATTATATCTAAATTTGGTAAAATGGAATATTTGGATTATGTATGGATGGATTGGAATAATGAATTCTAGTAAAATGAAATATTTGGCAACAGAATTTTGGTTACAAATCTTATTTTTAAAAAGATTTAATTTCTATTCTGGCGATTGTGGTAAATTTGGATATAGTGGTGGACCAAATTTGATAAAATGGGATATTTGGATTATGGATGGATGAGAAGATTGTGGTAAAATGGAATATTTGGATTATGGATGGATGGGAAGATTGTGGTAAAATGGAATATTTGGCAACAGAATTTTGGATGCAACTCTTATTTTTCAAAAGATATCATTTCTATTTTAATGATTGTGGTAAATTTGCATATATTGGTGGATCAATTTTGATAAAAAAAATATTTGGATTATGGATGGAATGATTGGAATAATAAATTGTAGTAAAATGGATTATGTGGTTTATGTATAGATGGATGGAATGGAATTAAGAATTTTTGGTAAAACGGAATATTTGATAACAGAAATTTTTGGTCACAACTCTGCTTTTTCAACGATATCAATTCTACTCTAGAGATAGTGGTAAATTTGGATATAATGGTGGATTGTATCCAAATTTGGTAAAATGGATTATTTGAATTATGGATGGATGGATTGGAATAATGAATTGTGGTAAAATGGATTATTTGAATTATGAATGGATGGATGGGAATTATGGATTTTGGTAAAATTTAATATTTGGTGACGGAATATATGGTTACAAGGCTTAATTTTCAAAAAATACAATTTCTATTTCCGGAAATTATGGTAATTTAGGAAATATTGATAGATGCATGTTTATAATTAATAGATGGAAATATAGTTGTTTGGTACCTTTTTTTTTGGTATCTTATGCCAGGCTAAAATTAAAGAAACTTTTTAATCATTGGCTTAGATTAAGTTTGAATTAATAATATTTTTTTCAACTTATCTTTATGGGATAGAATTTCATCAATGGAAAATAATAGTATCTTCTTGTCAGAAGATGGCAAGAAATTTTATATTTTAAAATCATAACCAAACATTATCGGCGGCCAGTTGTTTGAATATCCTATCAACGGCGTTAATTTAAAAATTCCAAACAACGCCACTTTTTATCATGCCGGCACCTTGGTTTAGGGGTAGCGTGTATTCTCTGTGATCTGAGCGTCCCGAGTTCGTGTCCCGGTTCGCGCATGGTTGTTCTTCTGAATTCTATCTGTAAGGTGTGTGAATGTGTCTCCCTGTAAAAATGGGCCATGAAAGCGAATGTGATGAGTGAGTAGCTAAGTCATATTCTTGACCCTAGTTAAAGATACTTCAAAAACAAAAGACGCTCATTCTGGCTTAAAATATCTCCTGCATCAGCGAGCTTGTCCATGTCAAGTGCTATTAGAAGCAACAATAACTTCTTATCATAACAAATGAACGTAATATTTTCAATCATATTTTCACAATAAACAGAAAACCTTCTGCTTAAATATCTATGCAAGCTAAAAGATAAAATTAATTGGGAAAATCAATCTAATCGTTGAAACTCAGAGATTAGTCAAAATTTTATAGTAGTAGCAAAATAACTTGCAATGTGAATCTATTGGTATAATCGAAATATTCACATATCTGATTCTTTGAGGCCTAATTATATTCTATATTTGCCAAGTTGGCTTCTTTTTTTTCTGCTATGCATTTATGGAATTGCTTTTCAAATAACCATGTTTTTTATGACATAAATGTTCAGTTTGTCTCGTTCTTTCTGAAACTCGTCATATGTGCCTTTGAATTAAAAGAAGTTTAAAATGTTCACCAAATTTTAATCGATAATTTCGCCAAATTGACCAACGAACTATTGGATATTTTAAACAATTACTGAATGCAATCTTTATGTACAACAAAACTAAAAATTAACAAATGGCGACAAAAAAATTTATTTCATTGACTTTAGCTAATAAACATTTGTAAGGAGATATATTCGAGAAAACAAACAAACTCTATGAATAATGAAGAAGAGAGCTTTCTAAGACATAACCGGAGAAAAATTATAAAGAAATCCCTCTCCTCCAGAAAGAAAATAGGTAAAGTATTTTAACTTTACCCGATGAAACATAGTTTTAAGTTTGAACGAGATATAAATTCTTTAGTCGGAACAAATAGTTTAGTAACAAAGTTGACGCATGGCGAAAAATGCAATACTTAAGAAGGTTCTATTTTGTAATGTACAAAAAAAAGTATCCCACATTTCATGCTTCGTCTACCAACTAGAATTTTTAGACAAAAATAGAACAAAGAAAAAAAAACGTAATATCTTTTTTTTATTAATATTTTCCAATCCCATTGATAATTTGCAGCAAATCTAAGAAAGAATGTTTGCAACTTCTTAAATAGTAAAGACAAATTGTTCAATCACTTATTCAATACTTGTAATTTCGAGGTTGAAGTCAGGCATTTTTATTCAAAAACAATCTCTCATTCTTCGTTTTTAAAACTAAATCTGAAATCAGTTAGCAATTAAGATATCCTATAAGTAAATAGCTCTTAAACTTTGGTTCAATTTTTATGTTAAACATTTTCAGGAATGTTGTTTTTATCGGGAATGATTTTTAAAGGAGACTTTTCTTTAAATTTGTTAATCATTCCGTTATAATTATGTTTGCCTGAGTGATTAATTGGTTCAATTAACTTAGAATATTGAAGCATTTCATAGCAAATTTCTAAAACTTTTAAGGATTTTTTGTTTGACTTGATATATACATGTAATCAACTTTTAATAGATTATTGGTCGGCCAGCATAAACTTTTGAAATTTTCACTTCGATTTATTTCATCCTGAGAGGCATAATTTGTAGAAAGAAAAAGTGGTTAAAGTTGTAAATCTTTTACATCATAATACATGAGTAAAAGATACTGAAATTTTCCCCTTCAGTGATTCTATTATGAGATTTGGATAAGAATTTCTTTGACGCCTGTAGTATTAGAAAAAGGAATATTAGGTATCTTTAAAAGAATGTGATTAGCATTTAGGAATTTTTCAATCTCTTCCTCAGAGCGTAAGAAGAAGATAAAGTCATCAGCTTGCTTGAACACATACTAAAATTAAATAAATAAAACTGGGAATTAGATTAGGAAATTAGAAAATATTTAAAATAAAAATAACAAAGCTGAATTGAGATAAATATTAGGAAATTAATTAGGATTAGGATCACATAATAAAAATTCGAATTCCAGACCTTGACAAATCTCCATGATTTAAACCACATCGATTTCAAAAAACAGATTGTTGGAAAATATCAGTTTGCCTGTCTGCTACAAAGTTAAATCGAAAAAAAATGTTTAAGCTACAATTATGAAATTTAATATGTGGATTTTGATAGAAATCTATAAATTTCGTAAAAAACTTGAAAAATATACACTCAAAGTGCCTGTTTTCTCAGCTGTTTGAATATAAGGAAACATAGTAACTGCAAAAAGAAGATAACTAGGTAGATGAACCTCGATACATGACTTACATAACGCCATCCTGTGCCCCGTTGCCAATAACGCTAAGTTATATAACCAGTTGGATGAGCACAAGATGGGAGAAAGATAGGGAAAACAAAAAGGAAAATTTGTGAAAGGAAAAAAAAAGAGATAATACAGCATTCAGGGATTTCCTGAGAGAGTGTCATCGGTGTCATATCTTACACGAATCTATTCAAATTTTTTCTGAATTTATAACTGGATAGAGGGGGAAAGAATACTGACACAAATGGTGATTATGCAGGGGAATTAGATTACCAACTGAAAAGGGGAATTGACAAATCAAATTGTGAACACATGTATGACAAATAAACAATCGCTGTAGAGTCAGAAATACGTAGCCACCATTTGGGTCCTGGGGTCTTGATTTCCATCATGAGATCTGCACTTTTGAGGGACTTTTTAAGTTATAATTTTGGTTGATTATCATAAGGGGAATTCTGATCTCAACTATTGTAGGTCTTGAAGAGGTCTTGGTATTTATGAATACGATTTGCAATGGAATGGATCTTGCCGCGTGAAAGGGTATTTGATGCAACTCTTCTGTACCATTCTTCTTCGAGATTTCGTTCTGGCTTTCTCGTGTGCCATGAGAGAGTGAGTAGGCACTCTGTGGCATAGTGAATTGGAGTTCCTGTTTCCCCACAGCTGCAGCAAGAAGGGTTGACTAGATGGAATCTGTGTAGGTATGTCGGGAATGGGCCGTGTCCATTTGTCCAGTGAAGAAAAGGACATTTGCTCTGTTCCAGTTGGCTGCGTAGAGAGAAACTTTCGGTATTATGTTATATGTGGAATGGCCTGTTTTGCCTTCTTCCCATTCCTTTTGCCATCTTACCATCATATCGGTTTCGAGGATGTTCTTCAGATGAGTTCTCGATACACAGAATCGAATATAGGTAGATGAACCTCGATACACAGAATTAATATCTATAGTCTAGATATCTTGCAAATTCTAAGACAAATCCAACAAGCGATTAAGCATCTATTGGATTTGGATAAGATACATGTTATCGTGATGATTCAAACTCGCAATGATTGAAATATATCAAATTTTGTATCGGATTTTGAGATTCGATTTTCTGATACTATTAACTGTATACCAAGAATTAATCATTAAATAAATCACCAAGGATTACGTAATAGATTCAATAAAAATGCTATATTTTATTCAAACGTTAATCTTTGGTGAAAATTGTACGCCAATGTCATACAAGACATTTTCTTTTTTAACATTTTTACTTAGGAGAATGCGAGGAGGTTTTGGGGAGACCACTCCCACTGGCTATCGCCCACTATCCATATGACTTAATGGTAGTATTTAGGAAATTTTTTATTGGATTAATTATGGGTTGGTATTCTTCTATACTGTGCTGTGAACTGCAGCTCTGGCGTTCTTTTCTTTTACTGAAAATACTGACAAATCCCCTACCTCTCCTCGTTTATAGGTAGACCAATGCATTAGCATTTCAAGTTTCCTCCAACCATAAAAACTATTTTGTTTCTTTTTCTGCTCTATATTGCATTTAAAATCAGTTAGTCTATCAAAACATACTTTATAAGAGTTTATTTATTTTTTATGCAATAATCTTGTACATTCTTGTTTGCGACGGACTTATTCAAAATATAAAAGTTTTTGAATCATCACAAAAAATTTATCAAGAAAGTTAAATAAAATAAAAGGTATTCCAATATACTGTTCTAATTTCATTTTAACAAAATAAATTAAAACAATATTCATTAAAAGTAAAATTCTAAACACATACTTAAAAATTTAAAAAGATTAAGATGAAATCTGCTATGCATGTTTCAATGTATTGTGTCAGAACATCATTTCTTGAACAGCCAAGCACCATATGCTCGTGCAGGTTAAAATATATTTTTATTCAATTTAATTGTTTCATTGAATGAGTCTTTTAAGTATCGCAAACTATCCAAACAAACTTAGTCTCTCATTCATTGTTTATAAACATATCGCATTTCCAACTTATTTCATTTCATATAAACACGTGCCAATCAAAATGTCATAATAATGACATTTTTCGAGGCTTTATTTGCAGTAAAAAATTAACTTAATTTTTAATCAGAGCTTTTGTAAATGCTATGGCAATGCAAAATAATAAAATCGTGCAAATAATAAAATTTCAATTTTCCGCCCACGGAGTTTTGTTAACACCAAAAACCTCATTCCCAAAATAACATTATGTACTGTCATGATAAAAATAATGTAGATGTATATCATATGTAGATTTATATAAATAGAATTAAATAAAAGAAATTAAACTATTTGAAATATTTTTTCTAACTCAGATGATGTTTTCAGAACGCTTTGCAAATATCATTTGATTTATAACTTATTCAAATAAAATTCACAATAAATAGTAATTCAAAAGGAGTTTTTATTTAATAACTGAACCGATTAATCTTTAAGATAAATTAACTTAACACATAGTAAAAAAATATATTTAACACAATGACTTCTGTGTACTCTGTTATTTTAATATATACCTACTCCAGTTTTCTAACAATAGATAGCAACAATGAAAATATCTTGTCACTTTCATTTTCTTTCACGAGCTATTGTAAGATAGTTTATTCTGAAAAACATATTCTTTTTCGAACCGAATGTAAATTGCTTTTCAAATAAAGAAAGACTTTTTTTCGTTCTTCAGCGTCGGATAAAAAAAAATACATTGGAAAATCTCTGTTGTGGCTTCGTTCTAAGTATCTTTCCATTTCAAGAATTTTATAGAATCTTTTTTCGATAGACTCGATCGCAACTGAATAAAAGTGAGTGTCTTTTATATTTATAGAGTTTCCCAGGAATAGAAAAGGAATCGTAAAATTTTAAGGATTGTAGAGTATATCTGTAACATATTTATTCACAGAATCTTCCTATTGTCATTTTCTTGTCTTTAATAAGAAATATAATGTTTGTATTTGATTTATATGTTTTTAATTTTATGTTTACATTAACAATGAACATTTTAAATAATTATAAACTAAATTCAGTTAAGTTTAAATTCGAAAAATAAATATTTTTATTCTATTAATTTATTTTAATGAATCTTAAATATGTTTCTATGAATTTATTTGGATATATTTAAATATGTTTCTATTGTATAATCGCTATGAATCGAATATAATTATTAATATAACTAATTATTCGATCTTTTATAGCTTATTTAATACCTATCGATATACGAATGCAACTAAAATAATACTGACATACTTTAGTTTCATTCGTTCAACTCAAAACATTGAAGCTATAGCCTATATTTTTTTAAAAACAAAAAAATCTTATTTAAAAATCAATAACTCCATTAAATTATAGAGAAAAAGTTAAAGTGTCTTAACATAACGGCAAAATGTTCTGTATCCTTATCTTCAATCCCCCCACCCAAAAAAACACAATAGAATTCCTAGTTAAACGACGGTGACAAAAAATAATTACATAATATATCTAAATCAAAGACAGAAAAATGGTAAAAAAGAAAGATGAAATGCACGATCGAAAATTTCAAGATATCATGTGAGAGCGTTATTGTTTTTTAAGTCATTAAGCAGTTTAAACCAGTTTGAAAAAACAATACTGGTAAAAAAGAGGTCCACTTTTTAAAAACATATCTGCTTTCAAAGAAGCATATAAAATATTAATGCAATACTGGTAAAAGCAGGTAAAAATGAATGCGATTAAAGGTTGTTGATGAATATTGCCATTTATGTTTTATTCATCGCCTATGCGATTTCAAGGTCCAATTATCCATTGCTTTTAATTATTTACAAAACCCTCTAACGAAAACAGCATATTCTCAAGTGATAATAACTTTTAAAAAGGATATATATAATTGAAATATTAGTGGAAAATTGTATAAATCTAAAACTTCTGTTATGTAAGAATATAAATAGTATTTTATTCCAAAAACGATTTGCAAAAACTAAGAATAATTTCTAAGACAAATTGATTTGAAACTTATACATATGAATAGGAACAAGATAACACTCAAACGCAACTGAGTTAAGTAATGATTAAAAAAAAGATTTTAAACCAGAAACTATTCACAAAATATATTATTTCCAAAAGTTTCCAGGAATTTATCTAGTTTATTGTAAAATTATCCCACTTTTCGGTTTGTTCTTCAATAACTTTTCAGTGACATTTGAGAATTCGGTTAAAACTTGCTCATCAAAAGTCTCGAGTTTCTCGGAAACATTTCTTCATTCTTTGAAAACCGATTCTTAAAGTTCGCTTTTCTGCCTTTGGAAACGAAGAAACTCCAAAAGAGCTGGAGCGAGAAAAACTAAAGAGAAAAGTTGAGTGAAGACTTTGATTTTGTTTCCTAAAGATTTGTTAGTACTTCTCGGGTAATTTTTGAAAACTCGATGGTAAATTAATATGTAAGCATTCCTGTAATCGAAATGCTAAAAGAAAGATTTTACTTTATATTTAATATTTTAAAGGATATAACATTCATTTGGCGGTTTAATAATTAGCATGATTTCATATATTTAGCTTTATAGAGTTATGCCAAGCTTACACTTAACCATTTATAAGATGGCAAGTAGATAGAGCATGCATAGAAAGGCTGAAAAATGCTGTTCGGTCGATTCGAATTAATTGGCTCGAGAAGACAATTACATGTTGCAGTACTGAATTTTTTCTTACTACGCATGCGTTAGTAAAATTTGGCAAGGGTTTTTTGGCAAAAAAAGATGACTTATCAGATTATTTCCGACATTTTTTGCTCTTTCTGATGTGAAATTGTGTTCTTTTTTTCATTCTAAATGCCATTTCTTTTCTACGTTTTTTTTTCATTTAAGTAATTGACATGTTTTTTTTAAATTTCACCTTGTTTGCTTGGAAGAATGTTCATTATTATAATGCATTATGCAGTGGAAAGGTATTATTCAGGGCCGCCAAAATTGCAATTTGTTGCCAATCCTGGAATGCCTGAATCTATCTCATGAAATTATGGCAAACGTTAACCAGTCTCTTTCTACTCTTTGTTATCCCTTTGTAGTCCCTTTCTTTCTTTTGTTTTTCCATCAATTTTGGATCAGTTTAGTTATATTAATGTCCCTTTTTAAAGAAACATAATAGCTATTTTGGGACTGAGTTCGTAATTTTTGAGCCACGGTGAGATGACGAGGACGATACTTCAACTTCTTTCCCTCCACTGTCTAAACGTCCGCATCACACCAGTTGGAGAATATTGAGCTCCGATGAACTTATCATGTACTTGACCCCTTATATGAATATTCTCCGGTGGAATCAGGTATCAAACCTGGTGTCTTTCTGCAGCGAAGCTGACTCCCTTTCATCAATTCACCGTGGTCCCCTCATCAATTGTAAAAAAATTCTTAAGTCACAGAAGTTGCCACGTTTAAAAGAAAAATATTGACAAAGATAAAAAAAATGTTAATTTTTGAAAATGAATAATTACGTATAAATGAAGCTTAAAATGCTTGAAGTTGTATAAAGTACCGGGTGTCCAAAAAATTCCCGTAGTCCAAATTTAAAAAAATCATTGTCCAAAATTTTTTTCCAAGTATATTAAATTTTGCCATGCGAGCAATGAAACCATGGACATACTTGAAGCTTTTTTCGGCGATCGACTTATCTCAAAAATTTTTTGCCCACCTCGATCCCCTGATCTGACCATCCCAGACTTTTTTCTGTGGGGATATTTAAATGTCAAAATTTATGAAGTTGATACTCAAACAAAAGATGATTTGAAAATCGCAATTACCCGAAAAATACAAGAAATCACGCCGAGCATGTTAAAACGGGTTTCGAAAAACACGCGCAAACGAGTTCAGCTTTGTCTCCAAGAAAGAGATAGACATTTTGAACATTTATTATAAATGTAAGTTCAGTATTTTTTCCTTAGTTATGTAAAAAGTGCTTTTTATCATTGGCATAAAAATAATTCTTTTTAAACCTATTGTTTATTACCTATTGTTTTTGTAAAATAAATTCAAGAATCATCAGTACGGGAACTTTTTGAACACCCTGTATTTTAATCATTACAATGCATATCAATGAATAGAACCTGTGATCAAATAGTATATAAATATTATATTAATGTGAGATGTATAAATAATACTTTATTATTTTTAAAAAATTACTGTTTAAAAGACTACTTTTTTTCTCATTTTAACTTTGTTTCCCCAAAGCTCTCTGAAGAGAAATCTTCAATTCAATCAGGAATGCCTTTAATTCACATGAACTCAAACATACTAAAATCATCCGAAAATCTGAAATATCTGTTTGAAGTATTTTGTTAAGAAATTTTTAATCATATATATAACTTATTGTATAATCATATTTTAACCCTTCATTTACCGACGGTACTTTAAAGCAGTGTTTAAATCCAGCTGATATCTACACAATATAGTTATTTTTTAAATAGAATTTGAAAGAATAAGAAGAATGTTTTATCTAATAAAAAGATGTCGATATTATCTAAAAATGACATTAAATATCTTATATAATTAATTTGAATTAATTAAATAATTTTAATTAATTAAATACTTTTGTTTTCTTCCTTTACTTATTCTGTACCAGAACTTAATTAAAAATAAATTTATAAAATTTATAGTAAAGTAATTTGGTATCTAAGGGGTTAATAACAAAGGGAATTTATTCAAAACAAATCTGGACCCTTCTAAAAATTATTATTATTACATTTATATTTTTTATGAAAATAAAAAAAAAACATACCGTCTTCTCTTAAAAATTTATTTATTATTAATATCTTCGATTTCGTAGTAAAATGTTTAGGTATCATTTAAAAAACGAAAAAAAAAATGAAATTGAATAATCATGTTTTAATAACAAACGATATTTATTTTAAAAAAATCTATACACTTCTAAATATTAAACTTATTTATTATTACTACATTTATATTTCTCACGAAAATAATAACAAATATGTTGCTTTAATTAAAAAAAAATATCTATTATCTATAGTACTGATATTGTAGTAGCAAATCATTTTACAAACAAAAATAATAATAAAGAATAAAAGGAAATCTGCTATTCATATTTCAGTGTATCATGTCAGGACATCATTTCTTGAACGGCCAAGCACCACGTGCTCGTGCGAGTTAAATTATATTTTTTATTCATTTTAATTGTTTCGTCGAATGAGTCACTTTAGTATTGCAAACGATCCAAAAATACTTTGTCCCATATTGATTGTTCAAAAAAATATCCCATTTCCCATTTATTTCATTTTATATAATCACGTGCTTAAAATGACATTTTTCTAGATTTTATTGGCTGCAGTCATTAACTTATTTTTTAATCAGAGCTTTTGTAAATGCAATGGCAATGCGTTATTAAAAGTTGATTTTTTTTGAGATGCTCGTGCAGATAATAAAATTTTTATTTTCGCCTATGGATTTTTGGTGACTCCAAAAACCTCATTCCAATAACAACATCACATTCAGACAGGATAATAAAAATTTTATTCTGTACATATATTCAGTATATCTAACACGCCTGATAATTTAGCATGGTTAATCTAAGTAATTCAGTTCACGACGGTGACTCCATCTTAAAAGAGGTTAAACGTTAACCGAAGTATTCACTTCTCCGTCCCTTGATTAACCGGAACCGTGTTCGGCTCTTCTGCCTAATGTGGAGTGTTTGCTCATTAGAGCCAAGCAGAAGCGTATTTATTTTCTTACAGCACCCGGTGACATCATAAGCGGTATCTTTATTGTTGATATCGAAAACAATTGGCTTCCCGGCGCGCATTTCATCAGGTAGCTGTCATTACCCCGGAGTGTATCTGCGGGCTCGTTGACCCCTTTTAGGGCTCGTTAGGAAGGGCGCACCGAAAGACAGATGACGCCCAGATAGGGCGTTGTTTTCTGTCAATATTCTGTTCTCTGTCTCTTGGGATGTTAGTTATTTTCTGCCGTGATGGTCTCTGCTTCCGTCTCAAGAAGTAGAGCTCTTTATTTTCTTAATAATAAGATATGTGTAGCGTTTGTTTTTCAGATACTAGCGCTTATAATAAGGTGCCGTAAACATGAGAAGTTTTCTTTAGCTTGGGGAATATAAAAAAGGTTGCATTTGTTAGTACTTGTGAGGGGTATCAAACTGAAATTCAGAGAGAGAGAAATATAGAAGTTCTTTGCTTTTAAATAATGTATCTGTTGTTTCCATATAGCATGTTTTCTCACACTAAATTCATCTTATTTTTATGTTCTTATTATAATAGCGTATAGAGTAAAAAAGATGTTTAAGTTTATTAATTTGTTTTGTTTGGACTAGTTTAGTTATATCAACGTACAGTTGTAAAACAACACTAGGGCTATTTTGGAATGGACCGCGGTCAGATGATGAGAACGACACCAGAGTTGGCACCCCTTCCCTATACAGACAGCACTAGTTGGAGGATGCTTGGCAAGACAGAATTAACGTGCAATAGATCCCCTCCTTAACCTTTTGAATACTGATCCGGCCCAACCGGCCTTTTAAATTCTATCCTGATAGGCCAGTTTATTTAAAACACTGGGAACAGGATTTAAAACAGGTTATCAACAGAGATGTTCTCACTTTACATCTTGTATCTTTCTTTAGAAACAGAAAGCGGCAGTCCAGGACAAAATTTGTGCTATAGTTTGTGCCGAATCATTAGTGAAAGGGTTAAACAATGGTTCTTCGGTAGTATCTAGTCTGGTGCCTGAAGCCCTACGGCTCACGAACCAAGACCTTACCACGAGGCCACCACAGAGTGTTTATTAATTTATATAGGAACTAAAAATACAATAAGTTACAAAATCTATCATTTAATTTCCTTATATTTAGAGGTTGATGCTCAGAAACAATGAATTTGGAATTTTAAAGAATATGCGTATTTTAGACGGCCTGAAGTTTAAAGAAACTATTTACTGTCTGTTTCAGTATACTGAGACCCTTTTCAAAGATTCTATTTTACTAAGGGGTGAGATGTGGTAGGATGTGAGCATTTCCGGTATTTTCTTTAATGTTAGATGTAAACCTCTCCTCCTTTCATCTCCCCCTTAACACATATTTTGCTGAATTAAACTCATCCCTCCACATACTCAAAAGTGCAGTAGGTTTTAAAATTTGTGTTCAAACTATATATATATATATATATATATATATATATATATATATATATATATTACAGAGAGATGTAGATAGAGACCAATACAGAAGTTTTGTAATTATTCCAAAAGAGATTTAAATTTCTTAATGACCTAAATCGATTAATAAAATAACTTAAAAATAATATTCTCACAATATAACTTGAAATTTGAGATCGTAGATTTCATTTTTAAAAATTTTAATTAATTAAAAAATAAGCGAGATTTTAAAGTTTTTTCGGGATAACTTTGGAAAGAAATATTGTAAAAAACCAGATTTTTTTACATTTATCATTCACAATATGGTGTGTTTATTTATGACAATTTAACTCTCGTAAAATTTTCTTCTACATTTGGACTTTATAAAAAATTTCTAAAAATTTCCAATAGTACATGTTATTGTTACAATATGACAGTTTTATTATTACATTAAATATTTTATTCCAAATATTTCTTTCTTTGTTGAATGCTAATTATATATATATATATATATATATATATATATATATATATATGAACTTTATTCGAGGACAGCACAAACAAACTTATTTACAGGTATATACAGGATGACTTGAGAAAGTAAAACTTCAGATAAACACAATCCAGCAGTCAACAGTCACTTATAGCGTAAATGCAAGCTTCATGCATAATAAAAACTGACTGCAAAACA
>JAOUZG010035454.1:288786-304510 GCA_026289955.1 Argiope argentata | reverse complement strand
ATATTTTTAGAGAGCAATAGTTATGAAATTCCGTATTAGAATAAATGTATTTGTGTATTATTCACCGCATATTTTTAGCGAGAAATAGTTATGAAATTTTGTGTATTATTCCCCGTATTTTTTAGAGAGCAATGGTTATGAAATTTGGTATTAGAATAAGTGCGATCTCACTGGCGTGTTGCTAATTAAGATTCTAAATAATTTTTCTCTTGAAGTAATTTTGTGTATCGTGAAAATAAAACTTATGATTATTATGCCATTAAACATATAGTGAGGCTCTGGAAAATGTGAAACTAACGGAAATGGTCTTCCTGAAACATTCTCGCTCATCACCTATTAAATGTTAGAGAGCAATGGTTACGAAATTATGCATTAGAATGAACGCGATCTTTGACGATTAATCACCGGTGTGTTGTTGATGAATATTCTAATTCTAATTAAATTTTTAAAGTTAACCAAGATTGTGATTTTTCTGATGTGTTGATTTTGTGTATCCTGAAAAGAAAACAAATAACTACTATTATGCTATTGAAGATGTAGTGAAACCCTAAAATTTAGAAACTAACGGAAATGGTCTCCCTGAAACATTCTCGCACATCACCTATTAAATGTATTTGTATTATTTACTGTATGTCTTCAGAGAGCCATTTTTATGAAATACCGCATTAGAATGAACGCGATAATTGTCAATTAATCGCTGGTATGTTGTTGAGGAAGATTCTAATTCTAATTAAGTTTTTAAAGTTAATCAAGATTGTAATTAATTTTTCTGCAGTGATTTTGTGTTTTGTAAAAATAAAACAAATAATGGTTATTATACCATAAACATATCGTGAAGCTATGAAAAATTAAAAACTAAAGGAAATGGTCTCCTTGAAACATTCTCGCTAATGGCCTATGAATGTATTTGTGTATTAATCACCGTACATTTTTAGCGAGCAATAGTTACGAAATTCTGCATTAGAATGAATGCGATCTCTGACGATTAATCACCGGTGTGTTGTTGATGAATATTCTAACTGTAATTAAGTTTTCAAAGTAAATCAAGATTCTAATTAAATTTTCTTGCTGTAGTAATTTGGTTTGTTACGGAAAAAGTATTTTTCATTTAAACATATAGTGAATTGCTGAAAAATATATGAAACCAACGAGAATGGTCTTCGTAAAACATTCTCGCACATACTCAATAAATTTATCTACTTGTTTATTAAAAATACCAAAAAAACTAGCTATGGTGCAGTTAGATCTCTAGTATTTCAATATTTCTGAATAACTTAGTTAAATTTCAGACTCAAGGTAGGAAGCAAAACCGTACCAGATTTAGTGTTAACCAGGGAACACCACGTGGAGGTCAACTACATCCCCCCCAATAACTATACTTGTGTATTACTCGTCGTATATCTTTAGAAAGTAATAGATACTAAAGTCCATATCATAATGCGATCTTTGATCGTTAATTGCTGGTGTGTTGTTAATTAAGTTTCTAATTAAATTATTAAGAAATTGCTCTACAGAGCACATCACCACCCTCCAAACTATAACTCAGTGAAATTTAGCAGCTGTAGTACAAACACCTGTAGAGTCGCCAACACATACACTCAAGCACATCTATCTTTATTATAAGTAGAGATAAAGATATCATCAATGTATTTTAATGAACGCCATCTTATGACACCTCACGAAACTACTATTTTAAATTTCACTTGCACAATAAACAGATTTTTTGATCCGTTAAATACAATAATGGAAATATCGATCTATTTAGGCTGGTGGATATGCTAAAATGTTGCTATATCTTTTAAAAATGAATACCTAAAGGGGGGTAAGTGACTACTGATGAAGTATCTAAAATTTAGGAGACTTCTAAACTGATACAAAACTTGAAAAAAAAGGAGATCTGCTGTCTCAAATTTCATGTTATAATGTGAGAACATAAACAATTAAACATGTTATCATGTGAGAACACAAACAAGCATTGTTTGACTTTATTAATTTAAGTCATTAAACAATTTAAATAGGTTTAAAACAATTATGTGTCTATCAGAATACACAAGCGCCGATATATCGAGAATCGGGTACATGGCGGACATTCGTGCCAAGATGCAAATTTTTTGGGTGATAAGTCGCCAAATCATCTTTGTCATTTTCTATTAACCCACAAAGTTCAAAATGAATGCCCCCAAAAGCGATAAATCGCCACCTTTCACCCCGTTCATTTTGTGGGAGCAAAAACCGCAAACCGATACAAAATCATTTTCTCACATGACAAAAATTTTTTAACAAAAAAAAATGCAACAACGTTACCATTGACTAAAACTTTTGAAGTACAAATTAAATTTCACTTTTCAAACTATTTTTAAATCTCTAAATAGCAGAGCCTTCAGCAATATTTTCCAGTAACCCTAAAAGTGAAAAATTGTTGCCTCAAAAATAATAAATCGCCAATTATTAGCTACGCATTTTGAGGTTTCATAAACTTCAAACGAAAATAACATCACGCTCTTAGTGCAGTGGGTGAAAATGAGGTGAAATGAGGATAGTGTTTTTAAAATTTCATTTCAAAATACAGTAGAGGAATGTTTTTGCTTTCTGAATTATTTTCACTAAGTAGATACATTATTAAAAACATTATTATGACCTGAAAATAAAGTAGCATTAAATATTTAAAACCATATTATGAAAATATTACTGTTTATCATTGCTATTTTAAAAATTACTGTTAAATTACTGAAATTATCAATTTTATTATTAAAAAATTATACTTCACCAAATCCAATTTTTTACAATATATAAATTTTTTCTTAGAATTATTTATTTATAACAGTATATAGGGATATCATTACGTGCTTTCAATTATTAAGTCACAGTATTATAGATATTTTATACGAGAATCAATATAATTATATAAAATCGGTGTCGGAATATGAATTAAATAATTACTTGCAGTTAGATAGTAGATACTTAATCAAGATAGTTTGCAGATTAATTGGTAATGTAAAACAATAATAAACTATCGGTATTTAAATAAATTATTTTGGTTAATTTACAAATTATCTTGCTAATCTATGCATTACGTAATATATGCGCTATAAAGGTAATTTATAAACCAAGAAAAATCAAAACTTTGACTTTTAGTTCAGGAAAAAAAAAGGGCAACTTTATAAAACATAAATTCAACCAAAACAAAAGACCACCCCCCCCCCCCCAAAAAAAAACCCTTTATTTTGAGTAGTTGGAGGACGAAAGTTATAATGGTACACAAATTATTTTAAATAATATCCCTTTGAAAATTTTAAAAAGGAAATTATAAAGCATTTTTAGCAATTAATTTAAAAATTTCATTTGTTTATATCTATATAAACAAAGGCAGAGATTTAAAATTCCTTATATCTACTCATTTTCATCTACTCCTGTGTATACTACTACACAGCATTACTTTCCCATTTATTTTGACATTATCCAACATCGTTCACGAAGATAACCTAATTTCCAATATATGCTGCTGCCTTATTATCTTCGACGATAAAAGATGTTCGACAGAAACACCGAAACTCTAAATGATGAAGTCTTCTGCAGTGATTGTAGATCATTGAATACTAGACTTGCAGTGTCTATTTGCAGATTTTAAATTTACGTTTGACGGATCAGTTTAATAGAAAATTATTGATCGGTTGTCTCTGTAACACATCCCTTATTCACTTGCTGCCTTAATGTCTGCAAGGAGCTCAGATTCAGTATTCTTCGATAGGGTGGTGTTGTTGAAACATCTCCATCATTTTCAGCTGTTGGGTGTTATAAACTCTTAATAACAAATCTCGACGGAAATTAGGAAAAAGAAAAGGGAATTATAGAATGTAAGATGTTATGTGTTTATAGTTTGCGAATTTGGTCTTAGTATATGCAAACATGTTGACTAATTATAATTCCAACATTCCTGAGTTATGTGATTAAAATTTTGAATGGATAAAATAATCTTTCCGATTTCTATTCTCATTTTTCTGCTATAACAAATGGATTTCTCGGTAAAAGTGAAGTTTAGTGTACCCCTTGCTGCGCCAAGGATGCCAAGTCGCCAATAAAGATGGCTGACAAAGTAAACAAAAACTTCTGTGGTACAGTTACGGTTACCAAATTAAGAATTAATATATTTATAAGTATTTTTTTTTCAGATACAACTGTGCCGGTCTATTGAGTGCATAGTAAAAATTAGAACATGCGGCATTTGTAGAAGGCAAAGGGCAAAATTTCTAATTAAAAAAAAAACTACGATTTTGATAGCAGCGGGAGCGGTAACCTAAAAGCTTCACTAGCATATTGAACATAAGAACTGTGTGGATAACAGGAACAGTGCATAATCAAAAGAAAAGAAAGAACGGAGGAAGAAGCAATCGAACCATTCTCCATACAAAATTTCAAGCAAGGAGCCTTTCCTAACTTCATCAACTCGTAAAAAATATCTATCTTCCACTCACCCTTCATTCTTTCTGCAGGTTTAAACTACTGTCTTTCATTCCATTTACCTGACATCCAATATTGTACAGTTACCGACATAACAAATTATCAAGGAAAACAAAAAAGAATTGAGAAGAATTCTAATGCAGCTCACTTTTTAAGTAAGAATGCAGACGATTTCATAATGTCAGAATCCAGACTTCTAAAGGTCATATTGACAATTAAAAGTTACAAAAGAATAAATATTTTCTGTTCGTATTAAAAATAAAACATTAAAATAAAATGCGGTCACACATTAAAAATAAAAATGCGGTCTTATCAGTTGTAAAAAAAAACTTAATTATAATAAAGAACAAAATTAAAATCTTCAATCGGTATTTTTTATAATTTTCAATTTAACATTTTTTTATAAAATAGTCGTAGTTCATATTCAACTCAACCATTGTTAAAAGTAGTAAACAAAACAAAATTAGGGTTGCTAGAAGAGCGTTCCGTTGGGTTGCCATTTTGGCGACAAATGCGGAAGGCACATATCTTCACTTTAAACATTTTATTAATTGTCATTTATAAATTAAAATTATTAAATATATATTTTGGTTAAAATGGTCATTAGTGTGCCCCCGAGTTTGTCGCCAATATGGCAACCCAATACAAAGCTCTTTGTAGTAACCCTAATGATGTTTACTTCTTTCTACAATGGTTGAGTTGTATATGAGCTTCAACTCTTTTCTGAAAACTTTAATTAAAAATAATATCAATTAAATATTTTATTTTTGATCTGTATTATAATTCAGATTTTTTGTATAGTTAATAAGAAGTTTCAATTATATTTTTAATGCGATTATAAAATATTTATTCCTTTACTCATTTTAATTCTCTGTATGCGATTTCACAAAATCGTCTGCTTTACTTCTTTACGAAGTCGTCTGGTTTCTTTCTTTAAAAACAGTCTACAATAGAACTATTCGCATTTCTCGTCATTCTTTTAAAGCTCTGTCGTTTGTTTTCTTCGCTAGTTATTTTTTCGGCGTTTATTCAAGAGTGGATGACAGGTCAGTGGTCATTTCGAACCAGATAAATGGATGAAGGGGGATTGGAATATTTTTTATAACCAATTAAATACTTCAAGTTTGTACATTATGTCTTTAAAATTTCCTATTAAATCCATTCTTTTTGCATCTTTGTCTTCCTCAATTATTTATTATTTACTGTTCATGTTATCCGAACATTCCTTATGTTCAATGTGCTAGCGAAGCTACTAGTTTCCCGCTCCCGGGCATAGCGAAGCCGTAGGATGTTTTTTTAAGTTAAAAAATTCTGCCCGGTGCCTTCAACAGATGCCGGAGGCATCTGTTGAAGGCACCGGGCCTGAAAAAATAATAATAAAAAGACAATGCTTATCGATTAAAAAAATCATCATTATATTGCGAAAAGTCGTAACCGTCACTAACCCTTAAAAGTGTTTGTTTACAGTGTCCGCCATCTTTATTGGCGACTTGGCATCCTTGGCGCGGCAAGGGGCACACTATAAGTAACCTTTACCTATATTTTAAACACTTGGTGAAGAACTTAATGTTTTCTATTGAGAACTAAAGTGTAAACAACAAAAACAAAAAATTCTTAAAATTCCAATAACTGAACTAATTAATGTTAAATACAAATATACCAGATGTAAACTACAGTTAAAGTAAACAACTATATAATTTAGTACCTTAAATTGCAGGTAATGGCACAAACATTTAAAAAAAGGGAATTTTAAAAGTGAAATTCAAAAACAATTTGTTTTTTAATAAAACACAGAATTAATGTATACCACAATATGCTAACAGCTGCAAGAATATGATAAACTCCAATGTACCCATAAGGCAAAGGAACCAATATTAAGAAAAAACATTTATTAATTTGGATTTGTAAATTGTATTTAATTTATAAATTGTTATAATCAAATACATATTACAAACAATTTTTGTAAATAATGTCCTTAGTTCAGTAATTTTTATAAATAATATTTATGACATATATTTGTAGAAAAATATTAACACAGAAAATAATGTCTTCAATTCAGAAATAAAGCTTAATCCCCAAAAATAATTCAGAAATTCCTTAAGTTTAGTGTAAAATTATAATAACTCATTATTGTTGAATACAAAGATGCCAGAAATAAACTACAGCTAAAAGTAAACAATATAATCCTAAGTAAACAAAATATAAATTAAATAACTTTAACAAAGAATATAGTAAGTCGTAGGTAATGGCTCGAATATTGGTAAAAGATTTTTTATAAGCAACATTTCAAAAAAATTATTGACTTACAACGTAAATAAAAACTTACCACAATAACCCAACAGCTCAAAGAATGATAAACTCCATTTAAGTAATAAAGTAAATGGATCGACTTGAACCCGTTAATCCCCGGTCGATGTGTATACGCATCGAGCCAAATCTACATTTTGGTGCTGTCCATACAAGTGAAATTTTATTGTTCTTATTATGATTTTTTTACAAAAATTAATTCGCAATCACAGGTATTTTGTTGTAGTGTATACACGCCATAGATTGATTTTGATTTACTTTAGAGATTCATGATTGATGCCTCTAATATGGATTGATATCCAATAAAATGCTTATTTATTCGCTCTCTTTGAATTGTAGTAGAGATGAAAATATCTAATTAGATAGTATGTATGAATCACAGGTGATTCACGTGCTGATCAACAGAGCGATATAAACTAAAAATAGACTTGTTCTACTCGCATCAAATTATACAATGACCCAGATCTAATTCTGTCACATGAATGTAACACCGCAGTCAACGTTTTAAAATAAATTCGTCAGATAACTGGTGAGGAAAAGGTGACTTAATTTATAAACAGCAACTCAACTGGAGCCCAATCAATATAAAATGTAATTTTAAAAAATATTTTCAATGCGATATTTTAAGATTGTTTGTATGCAAGAGAAATTCAAAATATACAGCATAATTTTTATCATGTCAGAGCTTGATATTGTGTTGGGAATAAGGTTTGTGACGTCAAGAAAAATCCGTAAGCAAAAAATTGAAATATTATCTGCACTAGCATCTGAAAAAATCAGCTTTTAATGACTCATTGCCTTGCATCTACAAAAGCTCCGATTAAAAAAGTAAGTTAATGACTACAGCCAATAAAACCTAGAAAAATGTCATTATGAGCACGTGATTATATGAAATGGAATAAATAGGAAATGAGATATTTTTTTTAACAATCAATGCGAGACTAAGTTTTTTATGATCGTTTGCAATGTTAAAGTGACTCATTCAATAAAACAATTGAAATGAAGAAAAATATTATTTAATTTACATGGTGCTTGGCCACTCAAGAAATGATGCTCTGACATGATGCATTGAAATTTGCATAGCAGATTTCATTTTAATCTTCTTTTTTTTCATCTCAAAACTGGTTGAGCTCTAATAGTTGGTTTAACAGCTAGAAAAATTAAGATGAAAGTGATGATTTCATTTAATATTTATTTCAAATTATGATCATAAATACCAATAGACTTAAAGATTAATAAAAAGTACTTTTTCTGATAAAAATTTAAATAGCATTTTTCTCAAAAAAATTATGTACATATTTTTACTTATTTTAATCTTTTGCCTTCGAAAAAGTAATTCGAAGTCTAATTATTCATCTAATACATAATCTTGTTTATTGCTCCGAAAAATAAATATATATAATTGTTTTAAGTTGAATTCTCCCTTTTAATTGATTTGCATATTTTTATTACTCTGTTGGTATTTTTTTAAATCAAAATTAAATAAAAACACAAAATAATTCACCATTTGAATGTAAAGAAATAAAAAATGTTTCTGGATTGCTGTTTCCGCAATATTCAGTTCACAATAGGTAGAAGTAGTCAAAAAATAGCTCCAGTAACTTTGTACTTGAAATATCTCTAATTGTTATAAATAAATAAATATCCTTACCGGTTTTTAAACAACTCTATGCCGTGACAAACTCTTAATAAAAATAATAAATTTATAAACAAAATTTGAATGAAGGAAACATTAAATAATCTGAATCTACAACATGATACTACAACTACGAAAGTCGACTTTCTGGCACGGAGTAAGCGCGTCTTCCTCGTATTCTGGGAGCCCCGGTTAGGGCAGGGTTGTCCTTCTGTGTGCTATCTGTGAGATGTGTGACTGTGCCCCCCCCCTGTAAAAAGGGGCTGAGCCAGTAAATGTGGTGAGTGTGTAGCTAAGTCACACTCTTGGGCCTCATTGGCGCTACTTAAAAAACCAGAGACGCACCTTTCGGCTTAAAATCTGTATTGGCGGAGGACTTGTCCTTAGTAAGTGCCATAAGTAACAACAACACAACTACAACAGGATTTAAGTAAAACGAATCGTTTCAACGGGTGAAAAAACATTTCAATATCTTATTAACCATTTAACAGTTTTGTCCAAATGTCACTCGGACATGGATTTATCGAATTCTGATAGATGCAAGCTAAAAATGAAACATTTATAACGATTATAATTCAATATTAAAATCACTTCGAATACATGGATCAGTCAAGTATTCAATGGATTTCCATTTGAATAAAAATAAGAAAGGTTTCCCAAAATGGAATGTGCCATCTTATTAGATAGTAAGGAAAATAAACCAGTTAAGGGGTTAATCAAACGGCATCATTTACAGATTAATCAAGATGATATAGGAGCTAAAATATCCTAAAGATTCTACAAAAATAATATAATCATTACATATTTGTTAAATAACTAACAACACTGCCAAGCTCATAAAAAAGCAAACATTTCCAAAAGTTTTTCATTTTTTAGTCATAAATATTTTGCATTGCATCCATTTTCCTCTACTCAACATTTTCATACCTAACAGCTTAAATAATCTCCATAATTTTAAATTTATTATAATATAACGTAGAAGCAGACTACACAATAATCGAATATGAAGTCGAAGCTTCCTCTTTATTAGCTTTGGCGATGAAGCATTCAGAATGCAAACATTGGCGCTCTAAATGACTTAGTCTCTTGTCAGTGATTGGCGACAGCGTTGATCCGTTGTAGGTTATACTGGCAGTGTCTATTTCGAGAACCTAAATTCGTTTTGACATTGGAGATAATGGAAAAATATTGATCTGTTGCCGATGTGACATACAGCTTCCTTTCCCGCTCTTAATTTGTTCGCTGGATTTAGCATGGAACTGCTTGTCCCCCGACTCTGCTATTTTAATCAGTAATTTCGAGGAAAATTATGAATGTGGTGTGGAAATTATTAAGTAGAAGATGTCATGAGTTTATTGCTTTCATTTCTGGCTTTTAAGTTGATGACACACTGATTGATAATACCTTTTGAGTGCTTGTAAAAGGCAGTGTATTGAACTCTGATGGCTTGGTGGAAAGGTGCCGACTCCATGGTATGACTGAGACCGATTTAAAATCCAGGGATATAGTAGATCCAAAATATCAGATGATTGGATGAGATTATTGCTTTTAGTTCTGGATTCTCAGTTGATGGCGCATTGATTGATAATATCATTTAATTTCTTGTGAATGACAGAGTATTGAGATGTGATGGATCGTTGGAGAGGTGCCGACTCCATGGTATGACTGAGACCGATTTAAAATCCAGGGATATAGTAGATCCAAAATATCAGATGATTGAATGAGATTATTGCTTTTAGTTCTAGATTCTCAGTTGATGGCGCATTGATTGATAATATCATATAATTTCTTGTAGGCGGCAGTGGGTTGAGACATAGTATCTTGGTGCTAAGGTCCTAAAATCTGGGGCAGGTTCGAAATCCAGCGATACAATAGATCCGATATGTAAGATGATTAAATGAATTTACTGGTTTCAGTTCTGGCTTTTCAGTTCATTGCACGTTGATTTATAATACTTTTTGAGTGTTTGAAGGTGGCAGTGGGTTGAGACAGGATGTGTTGGTGGTCAGGTCCTAAAATCCGGGGGCGGAGTGGGGAAGGTTCGAAATCCAGCGATACAATAGACCCGAAATATCTGATGATTGGATGAGATTATTGATTTTAGTTCAGGATTCTCAGTTGATGGCACATTGATTGATAATATCATTTAATTTCTTGTAGGCGGCAGTGGGTCGAGACATAGTATCCTAGTGCTAAGGTCCTAAAATCCGGGGCAGGTTCGAAATCCAGCGATACAATAGATCCGATATGTAAGATGATTAAATGAATTTACTGGTTTCAGTTCTGGCTTTTCAGATGATTGCACGTTGATTTATAATACTTTTTGAGTGTTTAAAGGTAGCAGTGTGTTGAGACAGGATGTGTTGGTGGTCAGGTCCTAAAATCTGGGGGCGGAGTGGGGAAGGTTCGAAATCCAGCGATACAATAGACCCGAAATATCTGATGATTGGATGAGATTATTGATTTTAGTTCTGGATTCTCAGTTGATGGCGCATTGATTGCTAATAGCATTTAATTTCTTGTAGTTGGAAATGGGTTGAGATACAATATCTTGGTGGTAAGATATTAGATTCGAGAGTGCAGTGGACAGGTTCGAAATACAGTGATAGCATATATCCGAAATATCAGATGGTTGATTGAGATTATTGCTTTTAGTTTTGGATTATCTGCTGATGACACATTGATAGATGATAACTTTTGAGTGCTTGAAGGTGGAAGTGTGTTGAGACATGATATGTTGGTGATAAGGTCCTAGATCCGAGAGTGGAATGGGACAGGTTTGAACCCAGCGATACAAAAGATCCGATCCATCACATGATTAAATGAATTTATTGGTTTCAGTTCTTACTTTTCAGTTAATTACACATTGATTTATAATATCTTTTGAATGCTTGAAGTTGGAAATGGGTTGAGACTTGATGTTTTGGTTGTAAAGTCATTGATCCGAGGGTAGAGTGGAACAGATTCAAAATCCAGGGATTGAATGAGGCTGATCCGAAATATCAGATGATTGAATGAGGTAATTGGTCTGAGTTCTGACTTTTTAGTTGATGACACATAGATGGATAATATCTTTTTGAGTTCTTGAGGGTGACAATAGATTGAGAAATGATTTATTGGTGGTAAGGTTCAAAAATTCAAGGGTGGAGTGCGCAGAGTCGAAATCCAACAATACGATAGATCCGACATATCAGATGATTAATACAGTTCATTGGTTCCAGTCCTGACTGTTCAGTTGATCACAAATTGACTGATAAAACCTTTTGAGTGCCTGTAAATGGCAGTGAGTTTAGATGTGATGGTTTGGTGAAATGATGCTGACTCCATAGTTTGAGTGAGACATTTTTGAAATCTAGCGATATATCAGATCCGAAATATCAGATGATTAAATGAGTTCATTGTTTTTAGTTTTGGATTCTCAATTGATGGCACATTGATAGATAGATACTATATTTTGTGTGCTTGAAAATGACGATAGATCGAGACATGATTTCTTGGTGGTAAGGTTCAAAAATTATGCGCGTGCGCAGAGTCGAAATCCAGAAATACGATAGATCCGACATATCAGATGATTAAATGAGTTTATTGGTTTCAGTCCTGACTGTTCAGTTGATCACACATTGATTGATAATACCTTTTGAATGCTTGTAGGACAATTGAGATATGATGGCTTCATGGAAAAGTGCCGACTCCATGATCTAATATAAACAGATTCAAAATTCAGTGATACCATGGATCCGAAATATCAGATGATTGAATGAGATCATTGATTTTGGTTGATGGCACATTGATGGATAATAACTTTTGAGTGCTTGTAGGTAGCAGAAGGTTTAGAACGTGATGGTTGAAGGTAGATTGAAAGCGCAGGTTCCGTGGTCTGAATGAGACAGGTTCGAAATCCAGCGATTCAATACTTTCAACATATCGAATGATGAAATGAGTTTATTGTCTTTAATTTTGGTTTTTCAGTTGATGACATTTTGATAATGCCTTTTGAATGCTTGTAAGTGGTAGTGGATTTAGCTGCGTTGGTTTGGTGAAAACGGGTGACTCCATAGTCTGAATGAGACCGGTTCGAAATCTAGCGATATAGCAGATCCACGAGTTTATTGCTTTTATTTTGGATTCTCAATTGATTTCACATTAATCAATAATTACTTTTGAGTGCCTGAAATTGGCAATGGGTTGAGAACGTGATGACTTGGTGGTAAAGAGCCTTCTCCTTAGTCGAAATGAGACAAGTTCGAACATTTAGCGTTACAATAGATCTAAACAATAGAATAGACACATATTAGATGGCCGAAGGAGTTTATTGGCTTTATTTCTGGTTTTTCAGCTAATGACACATTGATTGATAGCTTTTTTATTGAACATTTAGAAATCCCCCATGCACCACAAAGTATTAGACGGGGCTTACAGAAGTAGACAAGACATTACATAAAGACATCACACACAGAACAGCTACTCACGCATCACATTCGCTTGCACAGCCCCTTTATACAGAGCTGGGCACATTCAATCACATCATAGATAGAACAGGGGAAAAATAGCCATGCTCGAACAGGGACGTCCAGATCACGGGAAAGACGCGCTACCTCTGTGCCAGGATGTTGAACGTTTTCTTCTTTGAGATTCTAAAATCCCTTTCGTACATTGATGCAGTCTCGGAATCCTTTTGCAATCAATTCAGCGTTGAAGAGAGAGAAAAATTTATAATCATTAATTTAAAATATTTAAATACGTAGAAAAGTGATTCTGTAAACCTTAGAATATATCCTCAATTCAAGTTCACGATGTTGTTTATTCATTTGCTTTTCAAATTGGTTATCCTGAAGGAAATGCTAACATCGTGTAGGCCTGAATTTCAGAGGTGGGCACATTTAAACACCTTACAGATAGAACACAGAAGAATAACCCTGCCCGAAGCGGGAATATAGCCTGGTGCGCACAGATAATGGAGAAGACAATATACTCCTATGTCAGAATGCTGGCATTCTTTGGATCGTCATGACATTATATTGCGAAGCTCGAGTGTAGAATTCTGAAGATAAAGAATACATCGTTCATGAGGTGCTGCAAAAGTATATTGCTCTATAAAGGGTCATGGGATGACACCCTTATTATTTAGTATGTAATAGAAAGATTAAGGGCCGCTATTTCTACTGGTTTTACAAAGTTTTTAACTTCATATATATAAAAAATAAATTTATGCTGTTAATTTTATTAGTGACAAGCTTCACCGAGGCATCATCAAGTTTTAAGCCGAAAGATGAGTCTTCTGTTTTGAAGTGGCGCCAACTAGAGCCAAGAGTACGACTTTAGCCACTCACTCATCACATTTACTTGCACAGCCCCTTTTTACAGGGGGAGGACATCCCACACCTTACAGAGAGAACACAGAAGAATAACCATGCTCGAACCGGGACTCGGACACCCAGTTCTCGAAGAAGACGCGCTATCTCTATGACAGGAAATTTGCTAAATTAAGGTTAAATATTATAACATATCTTTATTGTTTTCATCTCTTATTTTCCGAATTTCTTTTCTTCAGTTTATAAGATCATCACTTTCTTCCTCCAGAATACCAAGGGTTATAGAAAAAAATGTAGAACAATTTTTATTATCTCTTGATTCAATCTATTCTCTTTAACTATTACTCAATTCTGAAAGCATTATCTGGAGAAATGAAAGATCTACAATATTTATCACTGCAGTTATAATCAGATTTAAGCAGAAATTCATCCACTGTCATCGATCTAATAAAAAACTAGGTCAAGGAGAACTGCTAATAAGAAAAAAGAAGATATAACTATTTTAAGAGAACCACTCATGAAAAAAAGTAGGCATAGCTATTTTAATTAAAGCAGTTACAGAAAAAATCGTTTTCAGCTTTATCAAATTCTATCTTTAACGGTTTTTGTAATAAAAAAATTGGGAAATAAAAAAAACTGAGTCTAGACTTATTGAGTAAAGTAATTTAAAATACAGTCTATGACGCCTAATTGGACAAATTGGATCTGAGTATTTTAATTCATAAATTAGATGACTTCGTAGAAATATCGTTTTATCAGTAAAAATAGAGCCTTCTATTCAGTATTCTCCATTTCTGAAGCGTTATACTTATAAAATACATTTAAAATGTGTTTATGAGCTCATTCGTTAGAATATCACAATGATTTTTTACAATTTGCATATTATACGTTTATTTGGATCTATATTAATATCTAAACATTGTTTATGAAACGTAAATTTTAATAAAGCTATATTAGGAAAAGTGCTACTGACTTAAAAACTGTGTTTCTCATGTTCTCAACAAAAACATATGCAAATGTATAATTTTTTAAAACCCATTTGTAAAGTATTATCAAGATTTCAAAAATATGATTAAATACAAAAATATCGGATATTTCACTTAAATAGCTTATGATGACGCATTTCATATATCTAAAATCCTTCATTTTAATTCGCACACATTGTTTTATTATCAATTTTAAGCATTTCTGGAAAAAACAGACTACGTTATTATGACGTTATTATCACCGTTATTATGACACATTTATTCTTATTAAATTACTATTACATCCATTATCCAGGTAAATATTTTTCTTTTATAGATTATATAAGATGTTTTTATAAGCATAGTTTAAACTTTCTTCGGAAAACACCTCTTAAAATATCGGAAATATACATAAGAGTAAACATTTTCATACAAAATTCATTCCTCTGAAAATTTTTAAAAGATTTCAAGAACTATTATGGCATCTACTTTTATCAAAATATAGAAGATATTAATTTAATTCCATGCAAAAATGTTTTCTGAGGTAGACGTTCTCAATAACCAAAACAAATTTTTATTTACCTATTTGTAAAGGAGGTGTTTACATTAATTGTATCGAAGCATTCAATGCCCGACATTCTGTGGGAAGATATTTTTCATAAAAAGAAATCATAAACATTGACTTCGTCTACATTTCATGTTTTTGGAAAGAACAATGGCATTTGAAAAGTAACATTTCCAGAAAAACCAAGAATTCTAAGAATTCTGCTGAATTTTCCCAAGATTATGTTTGCGTCATTTGAAATGATTTCACTTGTTTCCAGCAGACTTCCCAAGAATGAAACGAGTTGAACTAAATAACTTACGCTAAATCTGTGATTGTCGATGCTCAAACTAATACACATTTTTCTTTTGAGATTCGTGCTTTGTTCGAACTTTCCACTTTTAATAAGTTCCACTATTTATATTTGATTATTGGAATGTCAGTGCATGCCAAAAAGCTTTTCAAGATTGTTGCTTTTTATTTTCTATATTTTGTCAGAATG
>JAOUZG010035454.1:271827-288776 GCA_026289955.1 Argiope argentata | reverse complement strand
TGTTTAGCAACTTCGAATGGTCTTCGTCATATTCTCAATCTTCTCATACATCTTATTCTGTGTTTGGCTTCCTGATATCTTTTTCAATCTTATCTTTTGCTTCTACATGACATTTTATTCTGTATTTATTTTTCGCGGTTGGTCCTCCTCACGTTCTTTTGAACTACAGTGCATTCTGTGTTAAGCTTCTTTACATGACCTTCATAATATAATTTTCCATTATCTCATGTTCTTCTATAATACAGTTTATTCCTATTTTAGCTTTCTCATATAGTTTAAAAAATCAAATATGCATTTTAGTTCAAAACATATTTTCTATGATCGAGTGGATCAAAAACTGGAAACATTTAAAGCTTGATGCCAAAGGTAGAGTAAGTTGTTCTCTAAGCTTTTCCGCTTTCCCATTTCTGGGTTTATATGAATGCATACAGACAATGCATCAGATAATTAACTTTTTTAAGGGTGAAATCCAAAATTTGAAGGTTTTTAACTTCCTAAACCAAATTTAATCCTCATCACTTTCTCACATACATAGTATATAAAATTTATTGTAAGCGGCAATAAATTCAAAAGCGTCATTTTGACAAATCGCCACTTTCTGATTTCAAACAATAAAGTTTTCACATTAAATCTGTCTTTCTGTCAGTTTGTCTGCAAACATGATGACTGAAAATTGCTTTGAGTTAAAAGAATTCAATTTTGGTACATATCAAAATAGTAGTATGATAGTACCAAATTTTAAGCAAAATCCGTTCAGAAGATATCCAGTTATTCGAATGTAAAATAACCTAATAAATACAAAACGAAGAGAATGAAATTCCTAAATTCATTCATGCGCAGTGTGTTCTGATTTATTTTCAACGGATAAGGACTTGATATTATTTTGACCAGACATATTTTTTAATAAATTGCTTATATGAATTGTAATTATTTAATAAATAAATAAATAAAATAAAATGTTTCATTTCTGACCTAAGTAGGTATTGACATATTTTTTTACATCACTTGTTTACAATTACAATACTTTCTCTTTACGAGTATCGTGCACGAGAATTGGAAAAAAGAGGAAACAATTTAAATCAAAATCAAAACATTAGTTTTAAAGTATGCCTTAAAATGTGATTTTTACCATAAACCATGCATAATTTTGATTTCACTTATTAAAACTATCATGGATAATATAAGATGCAAATTCAAAAATCATATAATTCTATCATTGTCACGTTTAGGTCAACGAAATTTGATTAGGTCTAGAAAGGATATCTTTTTTATTTTCATAAAAATAAAGTACTGATAGGGATTCAATAAAATTAAAATTTGACTTTAATTTAAAACGGAATTAAAATTGATTAATAATTCAATTATTTTTAATAAAATCTTTTACATTGAATTCTCATCTAAATTAAACATTAATATTAGAATAATTGATATCAAAATTTGAACTTAAAATTCCAAGTAATTTCGTACACATTATTTCCAACAATATTTAAAAGTGCTTCTTTAAAACGAGGAAATGAACAGAAAAAATGCCTGCAAGATTGGCAATTAACTATTCTTATAATATTAATCTGAAAATCTCAAAAATGGCAGTACTGGAAGCTTCTTTTTAATATACAAATCAAATTATCTTTTCTTGTGTGTGCCTGAGGATAATTTCACTTAAATTCCTTAAACTGTTCGAATTGTACTGTAAATTTTTTTAAATATCATATAATCCTTTAACTGTTTTATCAAATAATTAATTAGAGAGATCAATTATTTTCCAAGAAATATATCTTGATCTTTCTGAATAAATTTCTGAAAGTATTTCTGGTTTTCTCGTTGATCTTCATTTTGTACACCTACTCATTTCATTTGGAAAATTCAAAATATCTTAAAACATGATTTGGAAAGTATTTGTTATTTATATTTATATTTCTTTGTCAATATATTTGCCTGTAATATATTTATCTGTTATTTTTACTTATGTTAGACCAATATATTTGCTTGTTAATATGTTTATTTTTTTTATTTTTATTTCTTTGCCAAATTCATTTATTTTCTTGAACTAATTTCTTGATTTTTAAAGAACTTAAAATATAATTTTTTTTTTAGAATTTAAATGAAATCTTGTTTTAATAAAATTAAAACTATTAATTCATAATCATAGATACGATGAATATACCCATTGAACTCTGTTAATACCCAATTAGGCGTGGATTTTCAAAAGATGGACTACGCAGATATCTAAGACCACTAATTTGGTAAGGAACACAGGCAGATCAAAATAAAATTATTATTATTTTATTTGTTAAAAAAATTGTATAATAATTATTATTGTATTAAATTGTATATAAAAATTATATTATCCTATAAGTTTGATTCGCAGCATGAACAATGTCATCGTAAGAAAAACTGATGTACGATCAGCCATGTTGCGTGCTGAGCGAGTGCTACATGAGTGATCTGAGAGCTTGGCGACGAACTTAGCAGCCATTTGGTGACTTGGCGACAAATTTTTTAACAAAATGGATCATCCTGGAAACTTTGAAATTTTTCATGATCTGTCCTATAGAAACTAAGATGCGCCCTGATTGGTCTAGAAGGTTCTCTCCCCTCCTCCCGGGAGCTATAAAAGGTTGGCAGTATCAAGCTGAGGGTGAACTACAGAGGATGCCCCAAATTTCCGAAAATTAACACCCCTCTGCAAAATAGAACCAACTATTTCAACTCCAACATGCGTAAACCCAATTTTTCCTACGCTAGCTCACTGAGAAATAATCTCCCACAACAAAATATCACCCCCACTACTAATGCTGCACTAGAAAATATTCCCACTGCCGACGACTTAAAAGAAATGATAGACGCGATTAATGAAATTAAAAATTTATTCAAACTGTTCCCTAACCTTATTCAAGCAACCAAAGAAATGAAAAATCATAATGACCCGACTGCAAAGTTCTTAATCTTGTTTAACTCTATCTGCAAAAATTCAAATCCTTAAAATGTAATTCAATTTTTTCTGCAAGCTTTATATAGTGTCAGCCAGCAGCCAATAGCATCCCTTCCTCTCACTCTCTCACCTCTCCCACCCCTTGCGGGTACCCCAAGTCACCAGACAGTCCAAGGCAGTCCTCCACCAGCAGCGCTACCTTCAACATCAACCAAGGCAGAGGATAAGCCCCTGTCGGGGCTAGGCGCCTCGTAAAAGTACACTTAGCGCTGAGGGTGAATTGAATTGAACCGGAAACAGAGTTAGAAAAGAAGACAAGTAACGAGTCTTCGAGAGGATGGCGAAGCAACGGCGAAGTGCCAGTGTTGTGTGTAGTTCAAGAGAGTATTGCACTGCTGTGTGACAAGTCCTGTTGTCTTCTATGGAAGCAGCATCGTGCGGAATAGGCAGTCATCTAGGTATAGAGTTGACAGCTAAAGCGAGGAGAATGGCGAGAAGTTCAACCATTTGGAGAGACCATAGAGCGTAGCTCCAAGGATCCCTTCTCTTGCTGGATTCTGTCTGGCCGCTTTGAGTGTTGTGGTTGATTACTACTTGTGGGCTACTGCATGCTGCATTTTGCTATCTTGGGTTTGTCTTGGCCGAACATATTTGTCGTCTATGTGTTCGTCGTCTTTGTGTTTTTGCCTTCGTGTAAATAAATGTCGTAGTTGTTTTCTGTTAAGGCCATACTTCACACCATATACACACTATAAAATGGACCTGGTGATTAGGCGTAACAATATTAACTATACAATATTAAAACTTTTCAATGTATACTCAACATAGAATAATCTCATCGATTCTATTTAGTATTTTTGATACATAAGCAAATTAAACACATCTTGAAGTCAAAATATTGTTTAAAAATGCTTTCTTTTTACATTTTTTCCCAAATGTTCATTTGCCAAATAATGTAAGGAATTCGAATCTTTATTTAATTGATATTGTATAATGTTAAAAAATATTTTAATATATAATTTTAAAAGATGTTTGCAATCATTTTCTATTAATATTTTGATAACTCAGTTTTTTTAAAAAAATTTCGAATATAATTTTTTATAGTTCTCATGATGTTTTTTTATTTTTTAAGAAAATGGTGAAATCTATGCTGTGAATTAAATTGGCGTGTTAAAATAATTTATTAAACAATCCGTCCTTTCATGAAAGATATAAGTTATTTCTAAATAAAAATATTTCCAATATCAAATCCGACCTAACATGGTCAAAAGAATTTCCTATTTTCCTAATATATACTAATATTTGTCTAATAATACACACAGGCAATTTAAATAGCAAGCCACAGAAATATCATTTTCGCCAAATTATTAGCTCAGAAATGTGGAAAATCTGCGCCAATTTTCACGTCTTTGGGCAGAAAATTGATGTTTGAAGTAATATCATTTTCAGTATAATGAGGTTTTAATGATTCCGCGAAATTATTCCAAGCCCAATATGTATTTATGAATTCCTTGAAAACTAATTCGTTTCTTTCAGTCTTCGTGAGATGATGAGAGGGGAGAAAATGCATAAGATTGCTGTTTTTCTCGGTGGTTAAGTAATTTATTCGTCGATTTTTAATGCACGCAAAATCTCTTATTTTGTAGTTGAATGAGTAGCAATATTAAACGCTTTTACTTAAATTAGCACGTCTCCTATTTCATTTCTGTTATCGACTTTTGACTCATTTCTCGATGTTCTAAAGATTTAAAATTTTCTGAGATTATGGATACTTGGTGACATTTGATAAGAATAAAAATTTTAGAGTTATTTATCATAATTCAACAAATTGTTTTCCAACGGATTGTAAACCCTTCCGTGTTTTTCGCATGCTTTAATTTGGCAAAATAGGGTCGAAAAAAATGGAGACATGTTTACATTTATCAATACAATACAATTCGAAAATAGCACACACCCTTCTATATGTCACCCCTTAACGACATAGAACCATCGAAAAGTTGTCTTCTCAGAATACCGAAACCAACAATATTCTTTTAGATAAAAATTTGATTCCTGTCAGGTGACGCCATCTAGTAGTCATTTTTAAAAGTGCTTTTTAAATTCTGTATAAAATGTAACTAAGTATTATGAAATATATTAAAGATTGAAAATTAAGAAATTGAAGCTATTAAAAAGTCTTAATGACAATTATTAGAATAATAAAACGTTAGGAAAACTCTGAGAAGTTGAATTACTACACTGAAAATAATTTAGTCTTTTTTATTTAAGAAATTAGCAATTGCAAATTGTGACCATTTATCTAATATCTGCTTATTTTATTGCTAACGTGATAATATTCTGAAGTTGACATTCAATCTGCTCCAAAAGTCAAGCACCAAAGAAATATTTGAATTTAATTAAAACTAAGCAAAATCGTAATACTCTTTTATTCTTTTTAAAAATTTGGAGCATATTATCAAAAAAAGCTCTTTTTACAAAATTCAAAATACCATTTCTTCAATAATACCAGTTTTATTTATGTAAAAAGAAATTCTCGAATTAAAAAAAATTAACTTTATAATGTAATCGCTAATAAAGTAGATTTTTAACTTTCTTTGCTACTGAATTGCTTAGTTTTGTTTCAAAAAAGTAATATAAAAAAATTTCAAGTCAATTCATCCTTAGAATAAACAAAGAATTTTTTTTATTTTAGTTACTGTTTATCTAATAATTACAATTAATATAAATAATTTATCAAAAATTATTGATTTTCGAAAGAATTGAACTTACATTCTTCACCTTCACGCGAAAATCATCGAAATCCTCGCATTTGATCGATTGAGCTACTGCCTGTTGAATTCAATTTTCCATTACAAACTGCTAAAACTCTATTTAAGGTATTAAAAATCAATTAAATTTAATGAATGAATTGATATTTGAAAAAAAAAAACGTATTAACATTGAATGTCCTCTACTACAAGTTTGAAAAAACAGTATTTGAACTTGAGTGGAGGAATAAAAAGTATTAGATTAATGATGGAAAATTCAAACAGGATATATATATATATAGGAACGAACTAATAATAGGAATTGAAATAATAGAAGCATTTTTCACAATACTAGTACTCTAACTTTAAAAAATATAATAAATTTACATTTAGGAATTGTATAATATAAAGCTTTCATATTTCTGTTTCAAACTTAATGTAATATCTTTTGTGCTTTATTTAGATAAAATTTCAGGAATTTGAAAGTTTTATTTCGAAACGAAAATGGAAAAAATTATTATAAAAACGCAGACGATAAAATTAATTATGCCTTTTCAATATATTAACGTTAAAAATCTTATATTTTAAAATATTCAAATGTCTGCCTTTTTGGTTTTATTTTGTTTCCGATGAATTTATATCCGATAGAAATTTTTAAGTTAGACTTTGTAATTTTCTTTAACTTCCTAGAATTGTCTTTCAGAAAAGTAATTTTAACAAACTGTCCTTACAATTTTATAATTGAGTTTTTTCTTCGACTTATATACTTTTTTAATATCTTAGAACTTAAGGATTTGAATTTCATATGAAAAAAAATATTTAGAATTACTTGTTAAAATTCAAACAATGTCTTGCATTTTGTTTTGTGCAAGAAATATATTTCATTTTTTAAAGAATGAAAACTATATCGATAGTGAAAATAGTTTATTAAATAGCAGGCGATAAATTGAATAATGCTATTGGGTATAATAAAGTTGTCGAGCTTTGATGTTTCGGGATGTTAAAATTTCTGTTATTTTTGTTTAAAAAAAGTTTGTATTTATTGTGGAATTTTTAAATTCACTTGTTTCTTTTTTATTATAAAACTTTCCTTAACGTCCTTAGATCATTTAAAAAATATTTTTTAAAAACTTCACGATTCTGAAGAGAAATCACGGTAGATTTCTGTGACTTAAATTTTTATTAGGTTTTCTAATATTATGAATTGAATCCCACACAGAGAAATTACCGCTCGACTTTCTTTTATTTATTTATGTACCTATTGTCAAATATTTTATTCAATCCTCTCTTAGTTTTTATGCAGTACTGTATTCTGAAATATTTTTTTTAAAAAAGAGTAAATAGCTCCTTTTTTTAATATTTAAAGAATAATTCTAATTTTTTTGTTTTGTTTTCTTGCTTTTTTTGTATATATATACGTACAGCATATTGTATTCATCAAAAAATTCGAACTCGTGTTTTTTGAAGAATTTCCATGTTTAAGATATTACTAAATATAAAAAAACTCATTGTTGATATTATGTATGTTTTTCCACCTGTCAGTCCGTGAACGGGATAACACAAAAACGCTTTAAATTAAAAGGATGATTTGATTTAATATAAGATTGTAGATTTCGTTCTGATTCAGAACCAAGTCCAGATGAAGGAAATATTTCTGTTCGGTTGCCCGAGAATAAATGAACCAAAAACCACAGTTCAGTTAAAGTTAAAGTAAGTTCAGTTAATTTACAGTTAAAATTAAATATATAAAACATCTAATGATATAGATTCATATAAAATGTAAGATCAAATCCGCAAAATGATTGACCGTCTGTCTGTCTATACTAGTATTGGTATGCATCCTTACACTCGTGGTATTCACGACTGCCGTCCCAAGATCTACCGTATTACGAAAGTTGAAGGGATAGCTCTTTTATTTCAGAATATGCGAGAAAATGTATGATAGATGGCTCCTACAGGTTATTATTGGAATTTTCAGACTTTGCTATTACCGAAAAGTACACCAGTTTGGGTAAATTGAATTTGGCATGCAATTTTAGAATTTAATTTATAAAACCTTATCAAATTTTAGAATTAAGCTTTTAAACATGTTGAACATCTATTTGTCTGTACTTTCATATAAACTATCTGGCCAAAAGTATCCGGATACCCAATATTTTCGGGAAGGCCCATTTCTCTTCCGGCAGGATAACTTCTCCATTCACAAATAGAAGCTTGCACAGATGTGGGTTTGACGAAATAGATATTCAAAAACTGGACTTATCTTCAGAGAGCCCCGATCTAAACCCCATAGAACAACTTTAGGACGAATTAGAACGCAGATTATGTAGCCAGTCTAATCGATCATTCTCACTGCAAGCACTCACTTCAGCTCTAATGAACGTCTGGAAGTCCATTTCGATAGTTTTCCTATCAAAGACTAGTGGAAATTCTTCCTAGACGTATGCAGGCTGTCATCGATGCAAAAGGAGGACAGAATCACATTAATTTGTGCCTTAGCATGATCTAAGTCCATATAACTGAGTATCCGGATACTTTTGACCAGATAGCGTATATTTAAAAGCTATAAATCAAAAGCGCAATGCCTTAAATGAATAAAATTTGGACTGTGATCTAGTGACTATTGTTGTAATTGGGCCGAATTTTTGCTTCACTAGGTTGGAAAAGAGAAATTCAAATTTCATATAGAGTTTCTAATACTTGTGTTTTAATTCATTCAAGTCGAGTGGTTTATTTCTTGAATCATTTACATCAATGTAAACAATGCTTCGAGATTCAGTTTTTGATTAAATTATTGAAAAAACTCTATTTTTGTTTTAAATCTAGACTTTTTTAGTTAAATGGTTTTAAAATTAGTGAAAGATTTAATAAAAATTAAGTAATATTTTTATATGATTCGTTCAGTAGATAAACGATCATGCTTGAAAGAGTTACTTTATCCCAGCTAGATATCATTAAAAAATAAAAATAAATTATTAATGCATTGATATAATTATTTAAGAAAATAGACGGCTATGGTTGATACCTTATTCCCCTGATTAATCGCCAAAAAATAAAAGTAAATTAATTAATACATTGGTATAATTATTTCAGAAAATAAACTACAATGCTTGAAAGAATTACATTTTGCCAATGATTAATAGCCAAAAAATAAATGTAAACTAATTAATACATTTGCATAATAATTTCAGGAAATAAACTACAATTCTTTATACATTATCCCAGTGATTAATTGCCAAAAAATATAAATTAATAATTTAATAGATTGGTTAATTAATTCAGGAAATAAGCTACAATTCTTTGTACATTGTCCCAGTGATTAATCGCCAAAAAATAAATGCAAATTAATTCATTCATTGGTATAATTATTTCAGGAAATAGACTACTATGTTTGAAAGAATTACATTATCCCAGCGATTAATATCCAAAAAATAAATGTAAACTAATTAATACATTTGTATAGTGATTTCAGGAAATATACAATAATTCTTTATACATTACTCCACTGATTAATCGCCAAAAAATAAATGAAAATTAATTAACAGATTGGCATAATTAAATCAGGAAATAAACTACAATGATTGATACATCATCCCAGTGATTAATCTCCAAAAAATAAAATTATATTAATTAATAAATTGGTATAATTATCTCAGGAAATAAACTACAATGCTTGAAAGATTTGCATTATGCCAATGATTAATAGCCAAAAAAAAGATAATGTTACTTATTTTCAAGCCCGCCGACAGTTATCTGTCAGTTATTTAAGCCGATTGAGCGTCTCTTGTTTTTTCAGTAGCGCCAACTAGGGCCAAGAGTACGACTTATCTACTTCATTTGTCAGATTATCTTGCAAACCCACTTTTTATAGGAGGGGCAAGGGGCACATTCACATACCTCGCAGATAAAACACAGAACAAGAAAAATCACCATGCTCGAACGGGACTCGAACCGGTTGAACCCAGTTCGCGGGGAAGACGCGTTACCACCACACCAGGAATTCAGCAAAACCGCATGGTAAATTAATTATTACATTTATATAATTATTTCAGAAAATAAACTATAAGGTTTGAAAGAGTTATTTTATTCCAGTGATTTCCAAGAGTTATTTTATCCCAGTTCTCGCCGAAAAATAAAGTCATTATCATGTTAGACCATGATATTGTATTGGGAATGATATTTCCTGGTGTCAACAAATATCCGTATGCGAAAAATTGAAATTTTATATCTGCACGAGCATCCAAAAAAATCAGATTTTAATTACACATTGCCATCGCATTTACAAAAGCTATGATTTTTTTTTTAAAAAAAAGTTATGACTACAGCAAATAAAACCTAGAAAAATGTCATTTTGAGCACGCGATTAAATTAAATGAAATAAAAGGGAAATGGGATATTTTTTTAAACAATCAATGCGAGACAAAGTTATTTTTGATCGTTTGCAATACCAAAGTGACTCATTCAATGAAATCATTGAAACGAATAAAAATATAATTTAACTCGCACGATCATGTGGTGCTTGGCCGTTCAAGAAATGATGTTCTGGCATGATGCATTGAAATTTCCATAACAGATTTCCTTTTAATCTTTAATTATTAATATTTTGATATAATTAATCCAAAAAATAAACTAACCATGCTTGAAAGAATTACCTTATCCCAATGATTAATCAGCAAAAAATAAAAATCGCTAAAGATCGTATACTAATAGACTCTTACACTATTGCTCACCAGTGACATACAGTTAATAATTCAAAAATTCTAGCTTTCTTTATATACAACAAAACACATTATCCTATAGCAACAATTCCTCTGAAAATAGCATTTCACTTTATGAATAGAAAGAGAATACAGAAGTCTCAAAAGCCATGTGTCTATTTATGGAATATTTCGCATTTGAAGGCCAAATATAAACATAAATTTTCTATCGTGACTGTTTTCTGGAGTAGAAATTCAATACACAGACATATAATCGTTTCCCGTATTTACGTAATCGAAATCATGAGGCTTTAATCGAGTGAAACAATCAATAGGAAATTCAGAATGGCAGAATAAAATTCTCGCCAGCCGTCACGTCATCGCTCGCTTAGGTGACGTCATCTGCTTTAAATTCTAAACTCGGAAATTTACGAAGCAGAGTCGCTCATTTCATTTACTGGTTTTTCTTTCTCCTTTGTTTTTACTATTTCAAGGTTATTGCATGCGTTAGATCGTCAGTGTGGGCAATCGATTTTTAAAACCAATATTGGCAACGTGAAATTTTCTTTTTCTTTCTCTGTTTGAAAGCAAAAGTATGTCGTTATTAGTTAAGATAAATTAGTTTTCCAATGAACAAAAATAATTAAAATATTATTTAGCAATTTAACCAATTTCCACTGGAACATAAATACCATTTAAAATTCTGATCTTGATAATAATATTAAACTGGGGTCCTTTCCACAAATTATTTAGCAATACAAAAATCATTTTAAACATTTTGAAATAAAAATTTTTAAGTCTATAATTAGTAAATTTGGTACTATTTATTTCTAATATAGTAAAGCTAATTAAGAAAAAAATTTAATTTTAATTAGATAGTTAAACCAAGTTGCTGTTGTTTCTAATGGCACTTGCCATGAACAAGCTCGTTGAAGCAGTTAGTGAGTTTAAGCCGTGGTTGTGTCCCTTGTTTTAAATCAGCGCCAACTAGGGCCAACAGTGCGTCTTAGCCACTCACACGTCACATTCGCTTGCACAGCCCCTTTTTACAGGGGGCACTTCCACACCTCCCAGAGAGAACAGATTAAGAACAACTGTGCCCGAACTGGGACTCGAACCCAGGACACCCAGATCCTGTGGGAGGCACGCCACATCTGGACCAGTGAGTCAACAACAAGTCAAGGTGCATTTTAGAGAAGAGAAACCTGAAGTATAACTTCGGAACATATATTATTGCACAAAAGCTGTTTTTTAAATACTGTTTCAATTTTTCTAATTAATTCACTTTTCAGAATAACAATTTAAGTCTCTTCATATAAATAAATTTTTTAAAAGAAATTAAAATATATTTTACTCCAACAATTAATATTTTTATCATGTCAGAACATGATATTCTTTTAAGAATGAGGTTTTGTAGAGTAAATAAAAACCCATATGCCGAAAAATAAAGAAATCATTCGGTAGCGACAAATCCATACCTTTTCCCTACCTTTTCTCACTGCATGCATTTTGAAGTTTGCGAAACTCTGACAGTACGTATAATATTTTGAAACAAATATGATTCAGACAGGAAAAAAGATTTTGATTCCAAACTTTACTTTAATTATTTCTATAAATTTAAAATAATTGGCTAAACCAAATTATAAATAACATAATCCCAATTACTAGTGCTTTTACGGCAATTTCAACCTATTGCAAAAAAAGATAGTAATTTATTCCTAGATCTCTTTTTCTAGAAAGTTATCAATCCTGGTAAGGTCTCCAATCTCAATAATTGAACCATTTCAATATCTAATTTCGCCAAATTGCAAGCGTATGTAGGCAATTAAAATTATCTTTGATCATATCTGTCTTTCTCTTTTCTGAAATACCTTCAACCACAAAGCAGTTGCTATTATTGGGATAAACCTACAGCACTAAGATGGGACCCTAATAGTCATCACCGATCACATTACAATCCCTTCCTGTTCTTGAAAACCCAGTCATTTTTATGAAGTAAACTAATTATTAATCCATCAATTTATCCACCAAGGAAGCGAGAATCATTCACTACATCGGACACTCCTCATCACCATTGATGGGTACATCCGGAAGGGGTTTTCTTGCAATGAGACGCGGTTTTTCAAATTTGATCAGTATGAGTGAATTAATTCTATTTATATGAATAATCGGATACCTCAGTCGATAAGAAAACATTTAGAGCAATATCGATATTTATTTTCAGTTTAGTCGAATTCCTTTTCCTTTTATTTTATCGAACATTTAGAAATCCCTGTGCACCACTAAGCATCACACGGGGCTTACAGAAGCAGACAATAAACTACAGAAAGACATCACATACAGAACAGCTACTCACACACCACATTCGCTCGCACACCCCCTTTTTACCAAGGGAGGACACATTGAAGCCTATCTCAGATAGAACAGATAAAGGACAACCATGTCCGAATCGGGACGTCCAAATCATGGGGAAGACGCTCTACCTCTATTCGAGGACATCGACCTTTTTCTTCTTTCAGATTCCAAAATCACTTTCGTGCATTGACGCAGTCTCGGAATCCTTTTGCAATCAATACAGCATTCCAGATAGAATAATGTTTACAATTCTTAATTAAAAATATTTAAATAAATCGAAAGATGATCCTGTAAATCTTAGAATATATTTTCTATTCAAGTTCACGATGTTGTTTATCCATTAGCTTTACAAGTTGGTTATCCTGAAGGAAACGCTAACATCGTGTTGGCTTGAATTTCAATCTATGCAAACATGCCGTCTGGGGGATGGTCAAATTAAGCTGCAACTTCTGATCATACTGTCATCTCCTATATAATGATGGATATTTGGACTTGATAGCTTTTACTCCTCTTCGTTGTAGAAGATACGGAAATTTTTGAGGTGTACTTTTCGGAGCTACGTACAAAGATGAATGTCTTTGGAGAGAAATAATTCTCATTACCACCTTGAATATTTGCTTTGAGAAAACTAAACCTCTCGGCAATAAAGGCTTCAATGAAATCAGAAGCCCAAATGATGATGAATGAACAGGAATTTGAAGACCATATTTTGGATATGACCTCAACTTGGATGCTAATTTCGTAAGTTACTTTATTTTTGTATTTCTATGGTAAATTTCTTTTGAATATTTTTGAAATGTTTTTAGGATAATTAAACTCATAAGTTCTGGTAACCTGCAGTAGCAATAGTCGTATTCACTCGGTAATATTGATACAATATTGAGTGCCATTTTAAAAAGTTAAATTTTTTTACATTTGGTTACTTAAATAAAGATTTTGCTGTTATATTTAGATTTAAAATAGTTCATTGTATATAAATGCGACGTGTGTTTTCTCGTTATATTGCCATTCGGTCAAAAAACAATAGTTCGGCAACAAATTTCAAAATAATTTCACTCCGAAAGTTATTCAATGTCTGAGAAAAAGGAAGTTTAGAGACGAAATAAATGGTTCTGATTAATATTTAATCCTTATTTTAAAGAAATAGATGCATGTATTCAGTAAATCTTTTTCTCGTGTTTAAAATTAGGACGTAAGTTAAGTAAAAACGTACTGTGGCTCTCACAATAGACATATTTATTGCCAAAAGGTATTTCAATTCTTTTTAATATAGGGGGTAAATAATTTCATAACTCTTTAGAGGGACCAGTTTTTGGGGTAAAAGTGATGTTTAGTGTGCCCCTTGTCGCGCCAAGGATGCCAAGTCGTCAATAAAGATGGCGGGCAATGTAAACAAATACTCCTGTGGAATAGTTTATGGCTATCACTTTTCGCAATATAATCATGACTTTTTTACCGAGATGAATTGTTTGTTTTCAGACCTTTGCACCGGTTTGTTGGGCGCAGAGCAAAAGTTAGAGCATGCAATGCCCCCGGCATCTGTGAAGGCACCGGGTGTAATTTTTTACTTAAAAAAACATCCTATGGCTTCGCTAGCAGCGGGAGCGGGAACCTAGTAGCTTCACTAGCACTTTGAACAAAAGGACTGTGTGAATAACAGAAGCGGTTTATGATCAAAAGAAACAGAAGAAGCAATCAAATCCTTCTCCATACAAAATTTCAAACAAGCATTATTTCCTAAATTCATCACCTCGCAGAAATATATATTCCACTCACCCTTAATCCATTCGATTCGAAATACTGTCTTCCACTCCACTATTCTTGCACAATTACCAGCATAGCAAATTATCAAGGAAACCAACCGTTAGAGAAAAAACAATGAATTATCAGAACTGCGAAGAATTCCATTGCTTCTGACTTGAAAAGTTAGAATGCAGACGATTTCGTAAAATACGAATTCAGACGATTTTTTAAAGCTCATATTGACAATTAAAAATTGCAAAAGAATCAAGTTCATTAATTCATGTTTACATTAAAAATAAAACAGCAGCGTCTTAATAGTTGTAAAAAACTTTTAATTATAGTAAAAAACAAAATTAAAATCTGTCATCGATATTTTGTATTACTTTTAACTAAACATTTTCCTTATAATAGTCGTAGTTTATGTTCAACTCGACCATTGTTAAAATTAGTAAACAAAACAGCATTAGGGTTGCTGGGAGAGTGTTCCGTTGGGTTGCCATATTGGCGACAAACTCGGGGGCACACTAATAATCACTTTAACCGTTTTTTGGAGCTAAATTGGCGAACGCTTCATGTCATAATGTTATTACCGTGCTCATGACATATTATTCGTTTTTCACGATGGGAGAGGATTTAAATTTCTATCGGTTACTTGAATGTTGCTATAAAAATATTTTTCTCCTGAATCTATACATTTTCTTTAAAGTAAAATGCAGTGATTAAACATTATAAATTTATATATAACAGGCTTACTTTTAAAATGAAGCGACAATTGTAAATCGTTACATTTTTATTGCAAAATGTTGTTTTATTTTAGTGCAATGATTCAAATTAAAAATGCGAATAAAACCGAGAAGTGCAAAAAAATGTTTTACTTAGTGAATTTTGCGGCAAAACTTGAAATCAGTAATGCCAAACCGTCAATCCAGTACAAAGTCAGTTTGGCAGATTTGGTATTGGATTCTACATTTAGAACGTACCAGTGGAAGTGGGGTTAAGGTTTGATACATTGTCGACATATCGAATACGGATTACCATGTTAACGTTAATAAGTTGGTCACTATCTGCAAATTATAATATACACTATGAAAAATCTTCACACATTCTGCATAGAACAGGTGGTTTCATAGATGGGAAATAAAGGTTTATTTTTATTAGTCAGTATTCTACATCTAAAGGCGTTTCAAATTTTTTTAAAAAATCATTATATTGTCTCTGACTTCGGAATATTTGTTGAACACTGTTTTAATCGTTTTAAAAATGCAGCAACTTGGTTTTTGAAAATTTTATGAATAGTCATAAATGTCTCCTATGTACTATAATTTCCAAAAATTTTGAATTTTTAACCGCTTGACATACGAATTTATTTAACTTTCTAATTAGATAGCTCATCCTTTATTGTTAATTTGATTTTTTAAATATATGGAGCATTTGGGATACCAAATCGTTTCATATTGATTTTTTCGTATTTGAATACTTAATTCTGGGGCTTAATTGCAGACTTGAAAATAAAAATTTAGTAATTTGCGCGTGTCAGACACATCATTGTATGTGAAGTGGTTAAGAGCATTTTACGATATTTTTCATTAGATTAGTAATTTCTGAGTGACTTCGATATTGCCAAGTTATTAGTTACAATTTCATGCACAAGTTTTCATTGATACATGCATAAAAAATTAATATAATACTGAAATAGAAAAATGAAATTTAAGACAGCATCAGTCTACAATTTTGAGTATTAAAAATGCAAACCACCTAACGTTAGTTTTCCCATGAAAATAAAATTTTCATTTAAATTAGAAGATAATTATGACTGACATTTTGAATTGATTCAACCCGTTTTACCGTTCAATTGCAAGCCTCTTACTGGATTTGTCATTTTTAATAGCTACTTTGCTACAATAAGAATCCATCTTTTAACCCACATCCATAGACCATTCTATTACGATAAAATAACAATACCATAAAAAGTCGTTTTGGCCTACGGTATATGATAAAGCAGAGTTCATTACTGCACAGTAGCGTGTTTATTTAAAGACCATCAATTGTATTTACAGCTGATTCAAAAAAAAAATTGTAGGTAGTTGCTTACAACAAACGTTCCCTGTCATATGAAATGCAGATATTGGAATTTCAAATTGTACAACATGAGCCAAAACCCTACGCCTACTATTCGAAATTAATACCCAAGACCAAATTGTTACGTCAGCTGGTAGAATGATCTGGAACCAATTATTTTCTGTATTGCAAAAAATACTTCCACAATTCAAGATTTATTGCTTAACAAATCCAGTATCTACATAGAATGTTTGAATTATCTATTCAGCTATGTACCTATTGCCTTTCATAAGAAATGTGTTAAATTTGCTCGTTCTTTTTTAATAAACTGGTATAATAGTTTATATTTAAAGAAAATCGCAATCTAACGTGCTTACTAACTTAGAATAAACGTGCTGCTTACTAACTTAGAATAAA
>JAOUZG010035454.1:242273-271817 GCA_026289955.1 Argiope argentata | reverse complement strand
TACTAACTTAGAATAAACGTGCTGCTTACTAACTTAGAATAAACGTGTTTTATTAGTTGGATACTTAGTGAGTAGTTAGTGGTTTGATATCTAAAAGGCCAGAACTTTGTTTTAAGTTTCTTTCAAAGCCCTAAATCTCGATCCTTCACGAATATTTCATTATTTCAAAGCATATTTTTATAATTCTGAGTTTAGTTTGATACCATGATAAATTGAAATAATATAAGTTGAAACATTACTTTTATGAAAATCCTCTTAAATACTTAGTTTATGTATTTTTCTTTTGCAGGAGTCTGGTTTTATCTGATAACCAACGACAGCATCAAAAGGCATTGAAGATTGGGTGATTGTATGCATTTCTTCATGTAAATTGCAATGGCTAGCTTCTGATTGCTGTAAAAAATGACTGGTCCATTTGAACGGTACCAGTTGAAAATAAATTCAAGTACATCCAACATCAGCTGGTTCTTGAAAGCCTTTGACATAAATCCAGAAATTTAAGGGAAACACGAATCGCTGACATAAGTGAGTATTTATGATTAATAGAATTTACTTTTACGTAAATGCAAACTTTTTTGCTTGAAATCGGATTATTACTAACGCTTATATTTGTCAAAATTTTGATAAGAATCCTGTAAGATTTTTTAAAAGTTTTTTCGTTGGTGCAAAATTTAGACCTTGTATTCGAGCAATAAAAATCGAATTACTCAATCGTTGAGAACTTGAAAATGCAAGGTTCTATAACTTATTTGGAATTACTTCAATATAGTAAATGCAAGAAATTAAATTGCTTTCAACTTGTCTCTTCATCTGTATATTAATCTTAATTATGATACTAAATTTCAAAAATCCGACTACAGATTTTGCTATTCTAATTTTCTCAATAAAATTTCCTTGGTCTCCAATTTTTTTTAAATGCGAGGCGTTAAATGAGAATATAAGAAACCTCTTCAAAATAAAACTAAACTCGTTACATCAAAACAGCTAAATACTTTGTCAAAGAATTACGATCTTATTTGATTTTTCAAATGATTTATAATTTTTTCATACTGACCCTCAAATTTTTAAATCTGGAATTGTAAAGTAACGTAATTAGTTACATAAACCTCAAGATTGAAATTTTGATCATTTTTTCAGCTATCGTAAATGTCGATTTCCTTGTCATTGACCATCCCAGACCGTGAATGGAAGACAGTTTGGAATACCCAATGGACTTAACGAACCTTGACTGATTTATCCGGAAAACTGCTAGATCTGAAGAATCACTGGAAATATTTTCTAACGGCCACCTGCTCAACCTACTCCAAATTTGAAATCCTGCCATCTATAGGTTCATTCTTCCTCCAAAATAATCAGCTGGACATCTTGTTAATCAGCAACTCATCAATATTGGACGGTATTTTTTAAAATTAAATTTGTTAATTTTTGAACCATTCTGGGAGTAGTTTACTAATCACGGCGTTTCATGGCGTTAATAAACTAGATTGGTGCAAAGGAACTTGTTTTTTAAGATTCTAAAGAATGAAATGCGGCGCTGTTTATACAAAGAACTTGAGGCAAAATATCTCCATGGATATTTGTTAACTTTTAAAAACAAATATTAATATAAGTTTACTGGAAGTTTTGGTTTTCATACTGCCTTAGGTATTTCTGAAAAGACTTTCGTCTTGAACCCTTGTTTATTTCGAATTTCAAGTCTATGCTCGCATTTCTAATACCAAATCATTCAGCAGTTGTTGACTTGTGTCCAGATTCGGATGACATAAATACGATAAATATTCAAATTAGATTAAATCGTGAAATACTCCAATTATTCTTGATACAATCCTTTTCAATGATTACAAATAGTCGAGAATCGCCAAAAAATGTATTGATTAATTGATGAATGTTGGTATTTCATTTGCTGCATTTAAATGTATCGTTTTTTGATAATTTCGATACCTAAAGATTCGTACACAATCTTCCCTGTTGGTAGTATCATTTGCTTATTTAGCAATTTATAGGTAAATGAATAATTAGGCTTATATAGGCAGGAATTCCACGTGATCTAAAAGGTCATTAAGTCTGAGAAGCTGCATCTCTTGTAAAATATCAACTTTAACTTAAATGGATAAATTTACTTTATTTTGAATCTAAACATCAGAATACAACAAAGGCCAAAAGATCCGAACCAATAATGCTACCACAAACTAATAAAAATCACACAGTATCATTTAAAGTGGCTGTACACTATTAAACGATGATCTACCAAGTATCTTCAAATACCAGTCAGCATCACTTTGCTCAATGTGTAATAGTCCTATACCTGTCTTGGATATTCTTGTAAATTATCCACGGTTTTCTATCTAGCTTCTTGCAAGTTTTCAGAAATACCACCATGAATTGGGCGAGTGGCTGTCCGAAAACCCTCATGTTGCCCTTTTTAGTTTTTAAAAAAAACATTGGTTTTTATAATTATATACATTGACCACGCTTTTTAGCGCTGTGTTGTTGTTACTTAGGGCACTTGTCTATGGACAAGCTCACCAGCTGATACAGCAGCAGATTTAAGCCGAAAGGAGAGTCTCTTGTTACTGAAGTAGCGGCGACTAGGGTCAAGATTACAGCTGAGCTACACACTCATCACATTTGCTTACACAGCTCCTTTTCAGAGTGGCAGTCACACATCTCACAAATAGCACACAGAAGAACCACGAAAAAGCCAGGACACCCAGAACACGAGGAAGACACGCTATCTCTGTGCCAGTAAGGTACCATACCTTGCATCATTGTTACGCTTTTTCATAACTCCCAGATTTAAGCTTTAAGACATTAGTTTTGTAAACATTCCCTATTTTGATTTCATTATAAAATGGATACAAATATTTTAATCTCGAGAATGCGGCGCAGCTTAGCCAAAGATGTCTTTTGTGCCATAAAGTAACAAACTCGACTCACCTAAGTTCCAGCAAGGGGCATTTCAGAATATCTTCTTACTCCAATGTTAGGTGCCAAGTTGAACTTTACAAAATTGCTAGATTAAGTTGGGTTGCGGGGAAACGATTAAGGCGCTTGGGTTGAAAATTCGGATGGGTCAAGAAACGCGGTTCTCTATTTTTCAGTAAAGTACGAAGATGCGACAATACTTCAGTCCACAAGCCTACTAACCCTTTCTAACATGATTTCCACTTTTTTGGTATTTAATCGCAAATTTTCGTGAATGTCCATACACATTTCGGACAGTAATAATTTGCCAATCGTTATAGAATAGCGTCCGTGAAATTATAGAACGAAATTAGAATAAATGTATAAATTGGAAATGGGGTAAACAGGAAAGTTAGTGGGTGGGCCAGCCGGCTGGCGAAGGGGAGGAAATGTTAAAGTTGATAGGGTGGTAAAATGACACTTAGGTTTCGCGAAGAAGCCCGACTTGCATCTTCATTGGAGAATATAGGAGAATATCTAAAATGAACCTCTGGAATTTTTTATCGTTTTGATGTGGATTCAAATAAAGGCAGTGTCTAGCAGGTTTTAGAACATTTTAGTCCGATCAAATGAACACACGAAACCTAAAGTTAAACCAACAATAAAAGGCTTATTCAGGGAACATTTTTACAAGAATTAGAGCATTTTATGTGATGTGACTAATGGCACTTGCCGTGGACAACTTCCACTGATGCGATCAACAGATTTTAAGCCTAAGATAGGTGTCTTTGTTTTACAAGTAGCGCCATCTAGGGCCAAGAGTACGACTTAGCTACACACACGTCACAACCCTTTTTAGGGGGCGGACTACATCCATGCAAATTCATTCATTCATTCATCTCAGATCGTAATTTAGACCCGGAACAGAGAACGATCACCTCTGATCCAGTATCCCCAGTGATATTACTCTCGATATAAAGGACTTTGCGACCACGAACAGATTTAACGAGTGTCAGTCGCCATACACTCGGGGAATATTTTGGCCGGTGAACTTCGAACCCGTAACTGGAGTTAGAGTCCAACACTCTACCATCCAGGCATGATTTTTATACAGAGACTGTACGTAGCAAATGTAATTGCATTTTAATTACGTTAGTGTTACATATTGTAAAATATTAATGCGTTTCATTCCATTTTTTAAACCTTACAATTTATAGACAATGAGTAGTAGGAAATAATACGCTCAAGCCTTGCCCTTCCCACATGAATAAACCATACTAAGCAAACTGAGAATTGAATAATTTATTTTAATTTGTCTTGATATTTTGATAAGTTTTGCTAATCCACATTTGGCTGTTGCACCAAGCTGATCTATGCATTCGAAACTAAATCAAAAGGACTGTCCTTTGAATATAACTGAGAATGGCTTTTTTATGCATTGTATATGGACTTCATCAATATCGTATATCAACTCTTCAAACCAGAAAGAATTGGTTTCCCCATATGTGAAAGGCTTTAGAAAATAAACCTTGAAAAACGAGACATTACTTAACCAATCCTTTGTCTTTAAAAATGCAAATTTCAGAAGATTGGGTCCCAAAGCCATTTTTATTTACGATTTAAATCAATTTAAATAAATTTAGAAATATGCTTGAAGAATTTAATTGGGTAATTGATTGGAGAATGGTTGGTGACTACTCCACTTTGACATCTATTGTAAATATTAAGAGTTGAGATAAAGATAGAACTTTAAATCTATCATTTGTTTTAGACTTTCAAGCTTTAATATAGTTCCTGTTTCATAGTTACATATCAATTTTGAATTCTAATTTAAGAATGATATAATTTTTGTAAAATTAAGTAATTGTGCTTATTCTGTTGCTTTATGATTAAGAGTGACTGAAGTGTTTATGTATGTCTTATGTAATATAAAACCAAATTAAATAGAATGTGTTATATATAATGCTGTTTAAATTAGTATAGAGGCTGAGTGATCTTTCCATAGTCTGTTTACATTTTTTCCAACTCTAACAAATGTTAGTTTAAGTTTTCATTATTGTATATACATTTGTACAAAAATGGTGGTATCGGAATGTTGTGAATGTATAAGTAGCTTTTAAAAGATTTGCAACTTTTAAAATAATGAGTGAATTAATACAGCTACATCAAATTTACTTGTTCAATAGTCATGTAACAAGAATTCATTTCGAAGTGAATGATATGCCAATGATTTATATCAAGTGGTTTTCAATAGGTTTAACATTACATTTACGACTAGTAACGTTTAATTTAAGTTTTTAGTAGCTATTTAATGCAGTGACTGTTAATATTAATCACGGTATCCTTATCATAATATCCTGCCACTGATCTCATGGTGACAAAGGGAAAAAGGTTACATTTGCAGATGTTCTTTTCAGGCCATCGTCTGAATTTCAGTGCGATTTCAAAATGGGTCGTATACATTCAACAGGCTGTTAATGTAAAGCATTGACTCTTTTTTTCATTTTGAAACGTTAAATCAAAACATTTTCTTATCTGTTAATGCTAATTAAATCTTAACTATTTTAAAACATTCACTTGAAACAATATCTTTGATTGTATGAAGGCAATCATCTGCTCCACAAACGCAAATATTGTTCTTGAAAAGTAAATTCATTGAATAAAATCTGGAATAAATGATAAAAATATTGTTCTAAAGATTTTACTTCTCTCGTTTGGAGTCACGAGTGTACATGGGGCAAATTAGTTTCTTTTTGATGAAAGTAGATGCTTTTTGTGCAAAAACTGACATAATTTCCATCTTAAAAAGTGGCTATATACTAGTTTTGTTCTCTTTGAAATAGAACGTTTTAGTGAAGTTTCTAGAAGCTTTATCTCGAATTCCTTTTTAAGGCTTGCTCAATGCAATAGAGTTTTAAATTCTAAATATCTTGATGCATTTTAAATAGCAAAGTTTTAGTCAAAAAGGACTTAATTTAGAATTGGGGAAGGGGTTTTCACGAACCGTGTTTAGTCCAATCAAGTCTTTATTCTTCCATTTAAAAATATATGGTTCGATTCAATTTGATCAGTTTTGTTCACTATCCGGAAGCCATTCTAATCTCGTTTAATATATTACCAGCAGAGTTGGTGCTAATTCTCATCTGCTCTTTGGCTTACGTCAACTAATAACTCCTAATAACTCAGCAACAAATCATTGATTACAATCTTTTTTGACTTTCAGGGAATTAATTATTTTTACATTATATGTGATACTAAAACCACTGAGAAGGAACACTAGTCCATGCTTTTCAAATGTCAACTTTCATTTCCATCAAAGTGGATGGTTCGTCTTAAAATCCTTCTGTTGCTGAAGGGGAGGGGATTCCACTCGTCAAATATTCTGGTGCAATGCCTTACTTTTAGTGTATTTAGATGCAACCATTTTGGTGAGAATAATATTGAATTAAGACTTTCTGGAAGATAATACCCATTCAAATTTGCTCCTGTTTTTACATGACATTGGTATTGATCAGCTAATTTGACTTTTTTTAAATTTCCTGTTTTTTAATTGACGAGATTTTTAGAACATTGTGTATTAAGATCAGTCAAGTGTTTGGCGCTGCATGGCCAAATATGGCTTTTGCGCCATTACTCCAAACCACTCATCAAATATTTAATACATGTGTTCTTTTAGAACAAATGATACTTACTAATCATGTTGGTTGACTATTAATTTTTTTTTTGCGAACTTCATTGTTTAGAAAACATGCGCGCATTTTGATATCTTTATTGTATTGAGTGTATAGTGTTGTATCTATTTTAATGCTCGAAATGCATTTAATCTGCTCGTGTACATAACATAACATAACATAACGCCATCCTGTGACCCCAGTGCCTATAACGCCAAGTTATCTACTCAGTTGGATGAGTACAAGATGGGAGAGAGAGAAAAAAGTGAAAAACTTGTTAAAGAAAAAGTAGCGATTCAGTATTCAGGGATTTCCAGAGAGAATGCCATCGGATTCAAATCCTACACGAATCTATTCACTTTTTGCTGAAGTTATAAATGGATAGAGGGGACAAGGAAACTGAAACAAATGGTGACTATGGGTTGAACTGACAGGGGAATTCAATTACCAACTGAAAAAGGGAAAAATTGACAAATTAAATTCTGAACATATGCTTGGAAAATAAACAATCACTACAGACTCAGAAACATGGAGCACCCATCGGGGTCCTAGGGTCTTGATTTCCATCATGAGATTTGAACTTTTAAGGGGCTTCTAAAGTTATAATTTTGGTTGATTTTCACAAGGAGAATTCTGGTCTCAACTATTGTAAGTCTTGATATTTATGAATAAGGTTTACTATGGAGTGCATTTTGCTGCGTGAAAGGGTATTCGATGTAACTCTCCTCTACTCTTATTCCTTAATTCTTTCTAGTTTTCTCATGTGCCATGAGAGTAGGCATTCTGTAGAATAGAGAATTAATCTGCTTGTTTACAGCTAGCTACATCCCTCATCCACCTCTGAGCGTAGTAGTATCGCCCTGATCTTTTGTGGCCGCCAGCTGTCTTAAGCACAACCTGTCCATTCACCAAACTGACAGTTAGCCTTTAGCCCCAAAGTGGGCATTCACCGATCCTCCTCAATTTCCTGTTCACCTACCTTCCTATAAAACAAGGAACAGGTCGTTACTTGACTTTTTCGTGAACAAAGGGGAGATTACATCCCACCTACATTATCTTTTAGCAGACAGTGTCAGACAATACGGATTCTCGTTAAAAAGGATGTTTTGTTAGCTTCCGAGCCAGTAATTGTGCAGCTCCAGATGTAAACTCATACATCAAAAAGGGTTCCCAACTACAGACGGTGTAGGAAATGCTGCACACAGAGACAAAAGAGAAGTACATGTGCGCAAAATGTGATATACTTTTATATATTTGAACATGGTTCTTATATTTTCATGGCAAAAAAATTCAATAAATTTAATTTTCTTTACGATTGAATTTGGTTCCACAGGAAGTACTTCTCACCTCCTGAAGTTTCGGTGTAAACAAAAAGTCTAGCAAAATATTTCCTTAAATACTACTTTTTGATCAATAAAACTTTTTAAAAAAACGAAGAAATCCAAAAGAAAAATAAATGGTCCATGAAAGAATCTCCTCAGAACTCTAGTTTCCCAGCATAAATCCAAAAACTTTCAAACAGTTGTTAAAAATTGTCAGTTTTTACTTGTCTCCTTCAGTTTTTAAGATTACCTGGTACTATCAGCGCTGTACTTAATTCATCATTTTGAACATTCAGATTCTTTTCAATTCCGAGATTTCTATGCATTTAGTTTAATAATGGTAAACGGTACCGATTCCTTCATAAATGCATTTATTTTCATGCATTATTCCGGAAAAGTAAAAGAAATCTAGGGTGGCCTGATAAAATTTCAACTATTAGACATCTTAGGAATCTATTCCCAACCCAGAAGTAAAAAATAGGCTTTTTTCATAAATACCATCTGTCAAACAATCGTTTCTTGATTTCTTCTCTTAATTCCAATTTTAAGACGGGGTTTAATCTGTTGGTCTCTTTCCGGAGATTTCAACTCATTATCCCACTTTTTGCTCAGTTTTGTACTTAGTTTTCATTCTTTCAACTCTGGCAAGACGATTCATCTCAATTAAGTTCAGTCACATTTAGGCTTATTATAAAGGATCACATATTTTAGCAATTACAATGTCGAATACAATGTCACTGACTCTTCTATAATGGGTTTTATTGGTTAATTGGATGCTGGTGAATTTGTTTCAGAAAGAAATTTGAATTTCATGATTTCTAATATACTGATTTTTAACATTGCCTTTTTTTTCTCAATTAGTTATTGCCTCCTGTTTTAAGCTTCAGAATATATTATTGGAATGCTGAGTCTGTTTTCTTTTAAAATTGAACTGCTATTAAAATTTAGCATGTGTTTTCATTGATGGCTCCCGATTTTCAAAGCAGTTTATTCCATTCGAGGACTTTGAGGCCGAAAAACTACTTCGTATCTTAGATGCAATTAAAATCGATTTACTAGACATGGAAAAAATTGAAACTAATGAGACATTGTAGAAAATTAAAGAAATTCTAGAAGCCTTCATGTAGGCCATAATTTGACAGCTATTAATCAGTTTTATTTTCAGACTTTAGGTTCATGGATTTGTTATTGTGGTTAGTCTGTTAGTCCTTTCTAATACTTGGTTCGGATCTGTTAACTGTGTAAAGACGCGAGGGACTAATGTTTGTCTATCTCCACGGAAGGATAATATCCGCTTTGACCGCCAGATGGCACAGTAGCATTGGAACTGTAGGAATGATTAGTTACGAAAAAGAGTCTATTCGAGTCGCCAGGATAATGTGTTGACTGCTTAGTTATGATCTCTATTTTATGCTTTTAATTGTTTTATGGAGCATTTTTTATGTCTGGTGTTATGCTGTCTTGTGTCCCAGAGAAATTAAAAGATGCCCAAAACCTATGGATCCTCCTTGAGGTTTCAGCGCAGTATGTGGGAAGAAAGGATGAAATGGGAGCATATCATAAAAAATATAAATCACACTGCTTTGTATCGGATACTTCTTTGTTGTCTTGTTTTGTGACATCCTAGAGAAAGTACGTGTCCAAAATTTGAAGTTCATCCTTACGGCTTCAGTGCAATTTTGCGTAGGGTATTTTCATTGAAATAAGGGTAATTATGAAAACATTTTGACATGGTTATTTTGATCTCTTAAAAGACAGGAGCATAAATTTAAGCTAGTTATAATAATTAAAAAGGTTGGTTAACGAGTCATTCAAAATGGTACATGTTCCTCGTATGTCAAATAATTTTAAAGATTTAATTTATCCCTTAATATTCCTATAAAATTAGAATCGTCAGCTTAATTGAAAAAAATCATCGCTTTTTATATTAAAATTGTGCGAAATTTGATTTTCAACATTTATAGAACTAAAAATATTAAATTAAGGACCGTGTTTCAGTTTCGTCTACATTTGGTTGCTCCATTATAATCTTTTGGTTAATCCTTAATCGGAACTGTAGAAAGTCGCTTAAATCAGATTTCTTTGCTCAAAATTATTGAAATAATTTCATTAAAAGCAAATCTCGCTAATTTTAGTTAGTAGTTACTGAAATTTTTTTACCATTTGTTAGCTGAAAACTAGTTTCAGTTTTTTAGATGCCTACCGATTGGCTTTGCCGGCAAGTCAATTGGTGGTCATCTATAATTTTATGCATGTTTTAATCTTGATGACTGATCATCATCAAAATTAAAACTTCGTACAGAGTTAATCAGATTTTTTAACGTTAATAACTGTCAACCATTATATTAAGCTTGCCAAAATATTTGAAGTTTCAACAGTAACTTTTTAACTGGAAAAACCTTAATTTTTCAAACAAGTGGAGTTTAATTCTAACCTTTTTGTCTAGACTCGTGTTATTAAAATTATTTAGGATTTATTGTTAAATTATTTTAACTTTTTTGAAGTTTCCTAATGTTTCAATTCTTTCTGTAATATCTTAATATAATGTATCAGTTTTTTCTCTTCCTTAGCTTGATGTATTAGGAACATGAAATGTCTTGAATGAAATGATTCTTTTAGTGGTAGCTATCTAAAACAGTAAAATATTTCTAATTATTTCGGCTTTTGTTTTCATAATGCCCTTATCAATGAGAAATCTCTTGCAAATTGTTAATTCAAAAGCTTCTCGCCCTTCTGTGCAATGTGGCCAAGTTTCTGGAAATTGCTACATAAAATCAAATTCTATCTACTTTTTAGACAAGAAATGATTTTCAGAGTTGAAAGGAAAGTTTGGAGAGGTAACATCAATATGAAGTTTTCATTATCGGAAATGAACAAGCACAGAGAATTTTGCTGCTTATAGAGTTACGAAATTAAAAATTTAATTGTATGTGGACAGATTAGAGTTGAATTTGATCCATTTAAATATCTTCAAATCACACTCAAAACCGCCAAGTGGTCTTTGAATATCTTTTATAACTTTAAGAAAGAACCGACAAATGTCCATCTTGGTGTTACCTGATGTTTTCTCCCTAGACTATTTATGGTAGGTAGTTTCTATATAGATCTGAGAAGAGGAGTTACAATTTTGCATCAAAGATTATAAGTACAATATAAGGAAGGAACTTAATGATCATAAACTGAACTCCGAAATGTCCTGAGACTCACGGGTAAAACTGAAGAATCTTATTTCTGCGATAGCAGCAATGATGGCAGTTGTGATGCAGTCTTAAGGGCCAACACTGACCAAGGTACTTCCCTTTCCAGTGGGAAGCACATCCCGACATCGATGGGAGGTAGTCGAGTATCACATTTTCTGTATCCACATAAATGGCGAGAGGCAACCATCTTACCAGAATCTTATGATCCTCATTTTAGAGGTCCCCCTATAGTGGAGAGAACTTAACGTATAAAAACAGACGAGACAGAAAACCTTCACTTTCAAAAATCCATCGTTTGTGGCCTGTTTGAACTAACAGTAAGAATAAATGTTACACGTTTTCAGTTTGTCTAGAATCGCATTTTAGGTGAATTGGTATTTTTTAGTAAGAATTTTAATTAATGTTTCAATGCTCAGAATATTTCAAATGTCCTCTCATTTTCAATGTTGCTGCTTTAATACCCTCAAAACGATAGTTTATTGAATAATTCAAAGAAATGGCACAAGCTTTCTTGAAGGTTACAAATTGAAGCATTTGAATCTATTTTGCTTAATCAGCAAATTCTCTTACAGCCGCTTGTTTGTAGAATCGTAAATTAATTCAATTTGTTCTCATATTTACAAATGGATTTCAAGTTATCCTGGAATATTATTTGTTGCCTTACTTGTTCTTATTTTTGTTGCACCATTTTTTCTATCTCGCAGCGAATATTAGTCATTTTCAATGACTTCAAACATAATTCAAATTGTCCAAAGGTAAAATACGCTCCATACATCAACGTTTTTAATTTCTTGCCGACACTGAATTTCTTCCATATGTTATCAGTTAACAGTTTGTTATGGACATAAACACAATTCTTGTTTCAAAAGCGAATATTATTACTCTCCCAAGGAAATGAACAATCAAATAGAATGAAAAAAATTATCTGTTATTCAAATGACGGATTTGATTTTTAGAAGGCTATAAAATTGTGAATTGATGGAATTCATAACCATAAATGGATACCTTCTGACCAGGCATAACATTGGTTTAATCTCCTTTTCAGTCCAAGTAAGCCAAAACTTCTCACTATACATGTGTTAATTCATAAAACTACATCTACTCGATTAGAACACCTATGGTTGTTTAAGTACTTACTTCCGAGAATTTCATTTTCATTGATTAGAACAATCGATTGACGTGCTTTTTCTATTCAGATGTTATTCATACTGATAATTCTCAAATATTTTTTATTCCTTTGTTTCTTGATAAATTTTACTTACGGAAATTTAGAAATTTGATATCCATATGTTCTTTCGTTGACTTTCAAGGGAGATTTACTTCAACGCACATTTCATCTGTACGTCATGCCCAATAGGCATGCGAAATATACTTCCAAATACGAAGCAGCATTTCAAACTCCAATTCCCTAAATTGGTAATGCACCGTAAAAGGAACGTAATAAGAAATGCAACTATCCAATACCAATTAAATCAAGGATAGTTTGATGAATGGAAACATTTTGTATTCTTGGATTCAGAAAATTCCAAATAAGAATTCCAAGCATCAGAAGGAAATTCTAAAATATTCACTATCCCTCGGGAATGAACTTGCCTTATGGGAGTTTCATTGAATTTCTAGAGAAATAATTAGATCTTCTTCTAACATTCAATTTTTGTCGACGTCTTAGCACAAGGGTGGCGTGTCTTCCCTGTGATCCAGACATCCTGGGGCCGAATCCTGCTTAAGGTTATAGTTATTCTCCATCTTTTCTGTAATATCAGTATGTATAATTACTTCTTTAAGCTCCCTGTGATACTTGCATGTTCAAGGGGGTTTCCTGAATATTCAGTAATAAAAAAATTCATTTTTGGGGGGGGGGGGGCTAGTGAACACGTTAGCTGCCGCATCACACATTTTGGGATGAAATCGAGAGTTCTCTTCACTCTGGAATTCGATACAGCTTTAAACATGCCTTGGTTTATATTTACTTCTTTTAATGGCTTTCGCCTTGTAAATCGCTTTAAGACATTCTATTTCTTCCTACAATTTAGAAATAACGTATCTTGTCAGATAGTGGTCAGTGACATGACCCATACTAGCGGATATGTTAAGCTGAAGTGAATGATGAGGTCGGCGCAAATAACTCCTCCATGTATGGAAGCCTAAAAAAGTTACCTACTGGGTTCCATCAGGCAGCTCCCTACTATTTCCAGTGTCGAATTCCTTTGAAATATGATGCCGAGGGAGTTATAGACTCACTATGCATTGTTCCGTATGCACACGCATCTGAAGCTTTTACTTTGAGGTATCCGAGAAGGGAAGTGAGAAATGGTTTTGTGCCAAGTATGATCTCGTACATCTGCCATGAAGTAAGTGTTCAACTTTTGGAAATGTTTTTCTTGGTACGCCTGAATCCTCTTTCTTTATAATTCATTGATAATAAATCATAAATTTATGCTGAGAAGTGACATAAGGTTGGGCCTTAGATTTGAACAAACTTCCGTCATTTTTTTCCCTGTTGACGGCACTGAACCACATGTGGTAAATGTCTCACTTGAAATCGCGTTTGTATTGAGTCATTAGGTGGCTTGTTATGTGATCAACTTCATTATTCAGCATACAGTCTGTTGCTATCAAACATCTAGAAATTTATAAGTGGCTTTGCTGTATTAAGTAAATGTAGTTAATCTCTTCATTAATCTCAATCTATCCCCTAAATATAAATTTTTAACTTTTCCTTAAAGATGAATCGGCTGATTTTTTATGTCCAATTATCAGGTATTTGATTTTTTTTCTTTCATTGAGATTTTGTCTATTGTATCGACATTTATAAACTTCTTAAATAATCACCCAACGTTTATACATTTAAGTCAGCTAGTTAAAACGGCTATTTACTCTACAAAAATGGCAACATGCAGCAAGCAGACTATATTTAATTCGTATTTTCCCACTTAGAAAATTGTAGGCTCGGAATTTTTTTTATTTAAATAACATTTCTTTTCCTCGCGAACTACTTTATTTAAAAAAAATTAAGTATTTTCTTTTTTTATATTCGTGTACCAAAAACAAAAAAATCGTGTTTAAATTTTTCTGAAATGTGATCTACAAATTGAACACTTTGACATTCTAAAAATTACAAAATATTCATCCGTTTGGAAGTTTTTTGCTCGGTTATATTTGTAAGAATCGAGATTAAATGTGATTAGTTGATTAAGTTTTCTAGTTTACTTTTAATTGTAACGTCTGATTATAAAATGAATACCTTGCTAAACTGATGCCCAATGTTTAACGGTAATCCTTGGATAATCCGGAGTGACGAAAATATCAAGAAGCAATAAGGTACTTTTTTTTTCAAAATTTTTAGTTATTTTATTTTTTTAATATTAAATTATAACTTAAATTTTATTTTTGATAAAACTGTTCAACTAGATTAAATTTTAATATTATAGAAATTGTCCTAAAATGAGCTTTTCTTCAGAATATTATATTCTAGAAACTTTATAGCAACTTCACATGCAATAAAACTTTAATTTTTTTAGAAACCTGGAATGGAAAATGCAGAATAAACGTTTGATTCTTAAATTTATGTCTAAACTGTTTATTTAAATTTTAAATTTAGATGTCGCATTCAAGACATTTTATATCGAAGTTTGACTGTCAGTTTAATTTTTTTGAAAATGCCCCACGTCTTTTGGTCGGAAAGAAACCTATTCAAAAGAAGAAAATTCCTTCGAAAATGTTTACAATATATAAATGCCGTATATTTCAGAAAATGTCGTATTAAATCTTACTACTACTAAGAATGCCTTCAGTGTTTATTTTCTGGAGAGAGATTTCGAATTTAAATATTTGCGTATTCAAAAATACTTTTAATTTCTGGTCCAAATAAATATTAGTCTATTTCGGAATTTTACGGCAGAGATTTTATTATCAGAAATTCTTCAATTATCTTAAGCCTCAGTTCCCTTCCCCCCCTCTCGAATTTTATATAATTCCACAGAATCGTGCATTTTATTAACTTTAAGGGAGATGTATACATCATGTTTGTTCCTTTTTATAGATTAGGACAAAATTGAATGGTTATATTTTTACTACGATATGCTAAATTTCCTTGGCGTTTAAAAGTTTTTAAACTTCAGCATTTTAAAGGACATGTTTAAAAAGGTAAATGGCTATTTATTAAATTTTGTCCATAATTCGGTTGGGAATTTTAGTGCAAAGTTTATATACCAAGCATTCCCCAGTTAGCTATATCCTTGAACTTTAGATTTTTAAACTGGTAGTTAACTCTGAAACACTGGCGTTCAATTATAACAAAACCAAAATTTCTTAATTATTTTTAGAAAAATCAAAATAGCCCAAGTCTTGTTTACTAAACTACTTCAGTAATTATTTGCCCCATTCTTAAACTTGTAGAAATAAGTTGCATATGGAAAACCAATATGTTTATAGACAATTAGAAACACCCGGTTTTTATATTTCATTGTTTTACATAAACGAAAGGAAAGCGAGCTAAATTTAATTTTTATTTTTATGTGAAATTTGATAAAAATTGTTCCCTTTTGCAAATACTAAGCTCTTAAACTTAATTTAAATTTAATTTTTATTTAAGAGTTTAAAGCTCACGATTCCTGTCCCAAAACCATTCAGCGACGATATTAAATATGCTATTAAGGTAAAATCAATTTTAAAACAAAGAATAGGTTTGCTCATCAAGGAGATTCTTAAATACATTATGGATAGATGGTTGAATTGTTTTAAAAAAATTAAATATACGTGTGCAGAATACGAATTAAAGTTTTATTCTAGAATATTCTCGTGTAAATTTTTTTATCAATAGACTGCAATAAACATTATTGTAAACTGAAAGGTTTGGTGAACTTGCAAAATAACATTTATTCAACTAACATTTATAACATTTAATTACCACTTAATATAACATTAACGAACATTTGCAAGTTCACTTTCATTAGGAAAATCAGACTGAATTTTATTATTTAAATGGCATCGGTGGTAATTTTAAACTCGGTAATTTTTTTTTTTGGGGGGGGGGAGATGAGGACTGATCAGCTTCGCCGGCAAGCTGATCTGATTTTAGTCATTTTGATCATGTCTGATCACCATGATCAAAAAACTTCTAACGAGAGAAGCGACTCAAAATTATGTAGGTCTTACTAGTAAAACTGTCACTCAAATTTATTAGTTTTAAATATTTTATTTCTAAAAAGCATTTTTTGTGTTCGTTCGAGTTGAATATTTTAAAATTATATTTACCCGAAAAAAATGTATTAAAATTTTAATGTATTTAATTTCCAAATTCACGCGAATTTTATTCTAGCGAATTGAATCACTTAATTTAAGCCTGTATTTAAGAAATCCTTGATCAGCATTTTTAAGGATATAAAAGGGAGATTATCACTTGATTTGACAGCCTGGTTTATGAGCTATCATTTGCATTGTCATTTAAACTACCCTTAATTGTCCTTGTAATTGATTTTAATATAGCACTATCGTATAGCAACAATGTGAAAAAATAGAATGCTTAAATCAAATTTGTTCTTTACATAATTATTTAATCCACAATCCCAATCGTTGTATCATTTGTGATATGACATTTATACAATAAACTAGAATTAAAATAAGCTTCTAGGGAGATCTACTTTTGATAGAGATATCGTTATTTCAACATATTCCTTCAGATTGTTAAGTCAGGGTTTTACGGATTGTAATTCTGAAAATGGCTTAATATTAATTTTGTAGCCTTGTTATTTATCCATTTTTGAAATCATTTCTTAAATTAAATCGGTCCGCATATTCGAAGTGTTCGGTAAAACTGATGGAAAAATAGGAAACCTAAGTAGCTAGTGTTTTTATTCCGTCGTAACTTATTCAGTCGTCCAATTAAACCAATCCACCGAAAAATAATCCAATCGGATAATTTTTGTAGACTTTCTTTCCGATTCAGAAAGCATTACTAGGCTCCAGATAGAAATCATGACACTATAATTCTCTCATCCAAATCTTAACTACTTAAGGAATGCATTGAATTTAATAGCTTTTGAATTTTATTAATAGTCGAAAAATGTATTAAAATGTTAATTTTTTCAAAAAAGAGCTTAATAAATTGCAAAGTACTGTACAGAGTTCCCTAATAAAGAATATTCTTGTTGGGTCTGCCCACCTCTAACATCTTAAGCATGTTAAAATTAAAAGGGGGATTTAAAAAAGTATTTATTTGATAGGTAGATTTGAAGTTGCTATAAAGGTTAAATTCGCCAGTTATCATCAGGAACTCGTATAGTGCCTTTTAAATATAAAAAAACTATTATTGTGCATCAAGTTAGCAAAAATTCATATTTAGATTCATCAACGAGTAATTTTAATATTTCTGAAAACAAATAATATATTTCACAACATTTAAAAATAATGATTTTTTTTTGCTCGGTCCCCTATTCTTAAAATTACAAAAAATATTATATATTTAATGCAAACAGATTAAAATAAATCATATATTTCACCCTATCGAGAATGTAATTTCTAAGAAAACGGAAGTGTAGGGTCGCTCTTTAAAAACTTCAACGATTTGCAAAGATAAATCTGCATACTTAAAATGCCAAAAATTAAATTTCAAATCGTTTTTATGTTTGATTTATAAGCATTTCCTAAAATTGTAGCTGTCAAGGTATCCAGTTCATTCATTGGGTTAGGAATTAAAGGATGTCTTGGAACCTTCTTAGTAAACTATACATAAACTTCGGTTAAATCTGAATTAAATATTATAAAATCAAAACAAAATAACCGAAATAAAGTCCTTTCTACTAAGATTATACCTTTTTAAAAAGGAATAATTTAAGCATATTTTGAAAATGAGTGAAAATATGGAATGTTCCAATTCAAGTAACCATGTTCTATTCCTTTCCCTTGTAAATCATTGTTTTAAAAACATAATTTTTCACTTGATTGGAGATTTCTAAAATAACTTGAATTTTTTGCACACATTGATTGCCAAGCATCTTATTGTTTTATGAAACTTTTTGATTGCAAGAACTCTGTTTTGAAGCCAACCATATTCAGATAAATATTAACAAATATTAAATCGAATGAATAATTTAAATGGTTTGCTATTTGAACCAATTTAAATGCGTCATACAAATTGTTTTACTCTTAAATCTAGCATAATCTTTCATTAATTAAATCTAGCATAATCGTTCTTGTATTTTTTCCATAGTAACATTTGAAACACAATTTCACTCTCAACCCATTTTATAAAGGCTCGTTGTAAGTGAGGATTGATTCACGAAGCACTTCATGGAGTCCCCCACAAAAGAAGCGATCATGCTATAAGCAGTAAGCAAATGTTTGATATTTATGAAGTTGTGAAATTTTCAAATTGCTGTTAATATTACGAGAAGGAATTTGAAGCAGCTTAGGTCTATAACTATTTATTAAAACGTTTAAAACCTAACTCAATTGAGTTCAATAATGAAATATTTTAAATATGCTTGTATTTTAACTTTCCATTTTCAATGCGGTGCCCAATTTAAGAAGTGTCATTGTATAAGAATCGGCTTTACAAGGTATATTATAAATAGTCAAAAATGTGAAACTAGTGCATTTGAATTATTCAAAATGTTAGCTTCATTTCTTGCAAGCTTCATCTACTTAACTTACTATAAAATGAGTTCATATAAAACTAATTGGTAAGAATTAAGTTATTGAGCATGACTTCAGCCATATCGACAAACTAAGCATTATTGAAATTCATTTTTGGAAGGGCCACATAGCGGCAAAAGACGATACGTCATCGTTTTTGAATAGATGAATTGCGAATGCATTGAGTAGGCAACGTTAGATCAGGGACTTTTATACATTAGCTTGGTGTGACTGAATTTTGCTTGGAACTGTCATGTTTTGGTGTGCCTAATTCTTTGTCATTTGCTGTTAGTATTCGGCAGGTGGAAATGGTTTGCTATAATCCTCGGTTCCACTTTTGGCGAATTTTTCAATAATCATTGCGATGGCTTTTCTTGGGATTTTACTTGAAGGCAATTCTTTTCGAAGATCCCATCATCTCGTTAATATTTTTAGTCATTAGGTCTTATTTGGAGACTTACGGAATTTTTTGGTCAACCTAGAAGACAATATTTTCGGTGGAATTCAGTAGGCATATCAGTACCTTCTGTTTCGTGAAGGGTATCCCAAATGTAGAACGTAACATCCTGAACCGACCCATTCATAATATCGGAATACCGCATTTTTAATTGCCACCAAATAGGATTTTGTAATACATCTCAGAGTATTAGTGATTTAGTGGGGGAAATCCCCATCGTAACATTTTTAAATTTCTTAAAAGTATATCTTATATTATTTTAAATATTACTTTTTTCATCTTAACCATGTAGTACAGTGAAATTACGTTTAAAGTTTGCATATTATTACTGCTGATATATTTTATCGTACCATTCGATCAATCGCTCCTCCCATAGTATTGGCGCAATGTCGCCAAATCTGGCTTTTGCTCCATAGAAAAACTAAACTCGGTAACCACATCAATGGCAATTCATTCTCGATTTCCAGTTATTTTTAAAAATGCTTCATTCTACTTCAAAAACTTACTGGCGTTTTCAATACTCTGCTCTTTCATTTTCGGATTTTTAGTTTCTCTGCGGTAAGAAAACGCAGAAGACAAATCTCCCAGAATATTGGGATTCTTTTATTGAATAAAAAACTATGTCCAATTAATGTCTTTGTATATTTTTGCATTGTCCTTTAAAAAAAACTTCTTAAATACTTTAATGTTTTGTATTCATAGGAAAATGAAGGACGAGTGTAATGTCTTAGATTCGAGTACATCTGGGGAAAGAGGATTGGGGATTGTTGAATGACACAACATAGCATTCATTTTTCTTAATGGCAGCTCGATGAATGAAATTTGGAATGGATAGAAAAGGAATAACGGTATAAACACACAGCTGTCGATGTCGTATTTTCCAAGGTATTGAATTTTTTGCTGTCGGCATATTTTTCTTGGATGCTCTTGCACAAGAAATGCAAATTCTCAATGTCCTATTTTAAAATGTAATAGCCAAGGAAGGCCTTGCAAGTATGGAAATTATCCCAACCTGGAATTCTGTATAGAACAAGAATTTGAATTCTATCCTTGTGTCTTTCTAAATCCACAAAGTAGTAGAAAATTTTGGAACATAGAATAATGCCTAAATTGTATCATGTATGCTGTTCTTCGGACTGATTTTGACATAGGAATGAAGGCAATAGCATAAACAATACAAATGGTTTTTAAGTATTATTACACTGATGCTATTTCTGAGTTTGTTTTTTAAATGGATGGAAGTTACAATTACTGGTATGCTCGTTTAGTATCTTTGGATTAGTTGTTAGTTATTGTCTACATCATGTACTCCTTCCAATTGCAAGGGGCGCCTTGCGATTCCGATAACATTTACAAGTACTCATTGGTTTTTGTTCCTCTGTCACCTGTGGACCTTCAGAATGTGCTGAAATCAATATAGCTGGCTATCTCAAAACGGACAGCTGCATTAGCACAGCGTGTTTTATCTTTCAATTCGATTTAATGTCCTCTCCCTTAGGAATTACTGTTTTGATGTTTTATCCAGTTAAAATGGCCTCTTTTCCATTTCCACAGGTGAAATTTTATTTAAGTATTAAGCACATTTATGTGAACTCAAACAAAAATCGTATTCGGATTCAAAACTATTTACAAATTAATCTAATTTACGTTTGTAATTTAACTAATTATTACAAACAAAATTTCAAGTTATGCTCTACATCTCGATCATTCAATCTCAGTTGCTGGAATATGTTAAATTTTTCGAAATACAAAATGGAAATATATAGTTCATCATGGCCAAATGTGACTGTCGTGAAGTCTAATTCATTGAGAGTTATGTTGAATAGTTAAGGCTTCTATGATAAGCGAGTTTAAATCCATCTTATGATGACTTTGTGCATCATGAACTATATCAATTTAGTATTTTAACCAATAAAGGTATGACTTTGAGTTCTTTTCACTAGTGAATTTTCTTCTGATCATTTGAAGGTTCCATATATATAGTTTTTAACAAGAATTTCTGAACAATTGGATATCTGTCTAAATCCGTTTGTAGTTCTCCATTTACACATGTACTATGATATTGTATGTAATCTCAGGTAGAGGATTCAAATATTCCAAATAACAGATGCCGAGTGAACCACAGGTGGTAACTTTTTGTTGTTAAACTTCTTGCTGCTTTCACTAGTGGGTAAAGGATGTATTCTTGTCCCGTCTTTTTATTGGCCATCTGCAATTATTTAATGCAGGTGTGGCAACCAATTGCTTGCATTGCAATTTTGTTTTTCTTATGGTCGGGTACAGATTTAAATCTCCAGAATCGGCAGTTTTTAGCACTTAAATTTCATTTCTTGCTTCATAACTGTTCGTTTTATTCTTGCAGCTTGTTAAAGGCAAGCTATATTTTACAAAAATTATTCAGTTTGAATATTTTGTATTTACGCCTGTAATATTTATTATACATTGTACATACTTATTATAGACTGGTAAAGCTTTAAATCTGTTTGTTGCAATATTTAAATTCATGGTTCATGAAACGAAAAAGCAAATCTTGGAATAGTTTCGTCTATTTCTCTGATCTCTTGTATTAAATTTTCCCTGTGGTAACTGTAATCATAATTGAGAATTTTTTAAGCTGTTTATTTATCTTCAGTTTACAGAAACTGAAACCTTTGAATCTTTAATCAGATGTTTGGCCACATTTTGCTTTGTAGAGCCAGATGAGATGTAGATTTTTTTTTGTAATTGTATTTATGAAATATCATCGAAGCGAATTTCATATTTATGTATATCACTCAGCCTCAAATAGGTATTGTGTCTCAAAATATTTTCTTTTGTATGTTGATGAATGAGTATTCTTTTGTATATCCAATGTTTTCAATTTCTTTAAACATTTAAAAATTATCATTAAATGTATGCCTTTTTTATTTTGAAGACTATTTCCTTTTAAGGTCTAAAAATTCAACATCTAAATTTTTAATGTAAAATTAAGGCTACTATTATCCAAATTGAATACCTTTGTTTAATTTAAATATTACAATTGTGACACTACTTGTGTTGTGTTGAAATCATTGTATAAATACTAATGTAACTTCATTGTTTATGATCAATTAAATGTGTTGTATAAATATTTTGTATATAACTTGTCATCTAATAAATCATTGCAAACTTCAATGTGTTAGCTTTTATTTCTATAAAATTAACTTTGTGAATGTTTAGTATTAATTCAGGTATACCAATTTTTCTTCAAACTGAAAAGTTATCTTTATATTTAATGTACGCTAAACCAAAGTATCAACAATCCTGAACAGTTTCGTAAATTTCCAAGTATCTCAGTTTTGCATTTTTTGGAAATCAGTCGGAATGCTCCATATCAAAAGCATAAGTAAAAGTGCTCTCGTTTGATAAGATGCAACTCATCAACGTTTAACATTACTAAATATATTGCTAAAAGAGCTAGTAGTTGAAGGCGGTTAGTAATATTGAATTGGCTCTAATTATGGAACTTTTCAATTTGACTGATTTCAGACATAGTTTCTCTTAATTTCCGTAAATTCTATTTGGTGTAATGATACAATACATTCAAATTCCTTACCGTTCGAGTACAAGTTTAAAATTGGAATAAGTACCTCTTTCGAATATTCATAAATTTGACAGTTAATTTTATAGTTGGAAATAATTACAGTTTTTAATTATTTTTAACAAATGTTAAAAGTTGAAATTGGATCAATTTTGAATTTAAGGTGATAATTATCGGTGACATAGAATCCAAAGTGAAAATTCTTTTCTTCGGTGTTATAACAAGATGTTACTATTGCTATAAATATAAAGATGCGTGGAAAAGCAAGAAATTTAGATAAATTTATCTAAAGAGTATAAGTATTTCAACAAGGTTAATTAAATCGAATAATTGGTCTAAATCGAATATATTGGGTCATGGAGGTCATTGGTAATGCAATGAACTGCCAATCTGTGTTTAAAATCCTGAATTAAGATTAAAGTAGTCTAAAACGAGAAAATTTTGTTTCGTGTCATTTCTTAATTCCCAAAAACTCTTGAATAATTTTTAAATGCTTTGGAATTGAATCTTATAAAATTGAAGAATTATGTTCCTTCTAAATTATAACTTACTTCAAACCTATAGTATATTGAATTTTCACAAAAATATCATTTTAATATTATTATAAAATCGATTATATCGGTAAATAAGTTAAATAGTTTAAGAAAATGCATATTTTATTTTTAGTCTATTTTAATGATTACTGCAGTAGCAGATATTCAGGATATGTATATGCATTTGCAAATATTTCTTTAAAAATTTATGAATTAAACGATGATTAAGAGTGCAAATTTGTTTCTTGCCTTTTTATTCCCGAAATTTCTGTTTTCTAACGCTCAAACCTTAAACAAGTAATAGTGTATCATGTTCTTTTATTGTTCATCGGATACATTTTATCTGCTTATAAATTATGTGCTGTTCAAAGGAATAAAGTCATGAGAACGAGACAATTATATTTGGCATTAACATTAAACCACTTCAGGCTATTATGACTGTAACCTTAATGTTTGTTTAATTTGTTGAGGACATAATTCATTGGTAAGATTAGTTGCAAGAAGACTGATTTTCTGCTATTCTTTTATCAGCAAAGAAGGTATGCAGGTTCTTTTTTCATGAAGTTTAATATTAAAATTTTCATGAAAATGGGTAACTTAAAAATTCTACGTAATTCTAATATTACATTTCGGAATTAAATTGTACAAACGTCACGCTTGTGTATAAAGCCTAGAAATAAAAATACGTGGCCTAAAATTAACATTTAAAAGTAATGCTAAAAGCAAATATGTTTTCAAATGAATACGAAATACACGGTTGTTACTGAAACACATAAAAAAGAAAATCGTCGAAACTGTTCTCCATCCGAATTTTTTTCTATTTGCACATTAAGGGTGGAGGCTTTCTGTTTAAAGATATAATAAGAAAAATTCTTTGACGCTGTTTAGATCTGAAATTTGACAATATCTATAGTATCAAGTATATAGTATATTTCATTTGAAAATGTAAGGAAAAAAAATAACAGAATTTGAACATATCAAAATAAATACATAGTTGTTGTCACTACTAACGGCACTTGTCATGGACAAGCACCCTGGCGGCAGACAACGATATTAAGCCGAAAGATCGTCTCTTGTTTTTAAAGTAGCGCCAACTAGGACCAAGAGTACGACTTAGCTACACACTCATCACATTAGCTTGCATCTCACAGATAGTACACAGAACAACTATGTCCTAAGCGTGACTCGAGCCCGGGACCTCAAAGCCAGGAAGCTGGCAGTTACATAGTAAAGGATATTATTAGTATTTACCTCTTGAGAATATAGGTTATATTTCAGTTTTATCTTGTAAATATAACCTTATGTTCATAAATACATCAAATTGTCAGAAATTAAAGCAATTTTAATTTAACATAATTTGGTTCTGAAAACATTAACATCTTAAAATCCAGAAATATAATGCATTATTAAACGATTGACAATATTACATCTAGAGAAACAAAAACAAATTATAATAGTTTAATGTATACACTATTTAATCGCATTCGTACCCGTTTTCTTCCTCAGAACTTCTGTTAAAGCAAAAACTTCCCTTTAACTGTTGAAAGATTTAAATTCCATTTACAAAATTTTTCTTTTATAAAGAAATAAGTATCTCTCGCCAAATTAAATGCTTTGATTTTTTCAGTCGAATCGAAAAATAACGCGCAAATCTCATTACTTGCAGATTATTATAAACTGTTATTTTCAATCTCGGATACATTTCCTGTTGGAATAAATTCCTTACGTAAAGGCCCTAAAGTTTAAACCAGAAATATTCAACATGAGTTTTCAATTTTCTAAAGTCTGGCAATATTTACCCAATTATGTCGTGCAAACTACACGCGTGCATGAATTCCACGAAAACATCTTCAGAAAACGAGTCGCTGAGAGGTACGAAAATCGTAGTCGGTCTTAACGCCTCCGGATAGAGAACAACAAAGAAAACAATTTCTGTTTTCCAGAAAACAAAAGAGTTTAATTATTCGGCTAAATTACCGTCAGCAAATATCTATTTATGCATCATTTGCGAGGCAAGGCATTTGTTTTCGATAAAGCAGAGATGCTCGGCATAACCGACACAAAAGATGTGTTTGCCCGAAGTTCACGCAGGTGAAAATATTCATTTCATAGATTGAATAGTCTGCTTTTGAGATTTGGGGGGATTTTTATTTCCCGCCAATCAGTTTCGCTTTTGTTCCCATTCGCCCCGTGGCATTATGGGAAGAATTGAACTCTAACACTTAACGCTTTCGTATAGTGTTGTTTTACTTTCCTTAGTTTCAGAAACAAGCAGTCAATATTATTTAGCTACTTTTCTCGGTGAAGGGCAATCAAGAAATGAATGTTTTAGGCTTACGTACACCACACAAAAAGAGAGAAAAAAATTAGTAGCACGTGTAGATGAAAAAAGGAAAATTTAAATGTTCGATTCTGAAGAAATGAATCATAAAAAAACATCTTGAGAGGATTTAAAACTTATTATCACATCGTTTAGAAATAAAACTAGAACTATTTAAAAATAAGTTTCGCAGTTCCAATTCTAGCGATATTTTAAAGACAAAACCTAGCTGGTATTCACTCGGGTTTGATATTGCATAATCTTTATAATTTCTTTTTGTTTAAAGTGGATGCAACTTTTTTACATTTTTTTGGCTTTGCATGCATACGGTTGAGTTGTGATATTTGAGAATAATAAATGCTGGTATTTACGTATTATACCGTCCAACTTTATTGCCAAATTTGAAATCGTTGCCAATGAGTTGCTAAACCACAAATTATGACAATCCGGCAATGATGTAATCCATTGATCTATATCGCCAAATTTAAATCCTTCGCCAATGAATTACTAAACCGTTGGCGAAGACGGTATAATACGTAAGAACCTAATTGCTTTCGACCACTTTCTCCCTAATTGTGGAAAAGAAGTATCAGAACGTAGTTTTTATAAGGACTATGAAATGTTTTTAAAATGCATGTATTAACTTTTTTTTCTTAAAATCTCAGTGATGTACACTCAAAGATGAGTGGGACAATTCTAAGTTTTGTTATCAGAATTGGCCACAGATGCCTTCATATTTCTGTGTAAATAAAAAATGATGTGTTCCCAGTTTGTATTTCTTTGTAAAATTGTATGTTAGAAGCAGTGGTACTATTTTGTTATTTTTCGTCGATGAGAAAAAACAACTAAAAAAACGAGATGGAACATCCTCACATAAGTTTAGTCAGTGAACAATTGCAGTAGACAATTTTCAGTTTTAATTACAATTATTTTTCATCGATGAAGAAAAAAAAACTAATCAGAAAACGAGATAGAACATATTACCATAGGCTTAACCATTTAAATATTTTTGACGAGTATATTCGTCGTGAAAAAGATGCAACATTTTGCGTTATGACGAATTTATTTATCAAAATTTATAAGTAGTCACAATTTGCAGTTTGAATGACAATTTTAAAAATCCAAACATATTCGTTAATTTCAAGATGGTTTAAATATTTTGAGGTCAATTCGAAATCAAAGGAACAAAAAATGAATGTCTTATTCTATGCTTTAACTCAATATGATACTCTAACAGCAAATTGAAATAATAAATTAACTTTTTGTTTCTTTTCGTTCATAAACAAAAAATGTATGTTTTTTAAGTAAATAAATGTGATTGTTTAAATAAAAATTAAGTCATTTTATTGCAGCATAATTTCAGGTTACGCATACTGAATGTTTTTGACAAGTATTCTCGTCATCGATAAATTTTTGCGATACAATTTAGGTATGAGTTTTCAAAGAGGTTTGAACAATTAACTGGTTCAAAAATTAAAAAGGAATTTTTCCGTAAAGAAAGATGTTGGATGTTTTGCCTTTTACCTATTCTTATATTTCCCTAATTTCATTTTTCACATTTACTTCTTATTACTTATTTCTTTAAAAACAGATTTATTGGTGATGAAATTAATTTTAAAAATTCAGAGTCACTTGCAATTATAAATTATTATAAGTTAAGGGATCTTTTTTCATTTTTTTGTATCTATGAATCAGCTAGTTTAACTTAGTATATTTGAAATTAACCCGTTTTAATTTCAGCCTCTCATCAATGTTTTTATCCTATATTTGTCAGGATAACTAAAAATCATGATAGACGAGGTAAGTAAATTCTAATTTTTTTTAAGAATACCGTATAGTTTTTCGAGGACAAAATGTTATTGCCATTTTTTTTTTTGGATGTGCCAGCTCAGGTGTCGTCATTTGACCACTCGTCATTTGACCACTGTTCAAAAGAGGTTGCCCCAAAACAAACTACCTTGATTTAACCCATAGTAATATCATTCTAAAATATTTTCTTATTCCCTGATCCATTCCACTCGCTCTAGTTAATAAATTCAACAGAAGCTGTATAAAATTGCTGAATTAGCTAAAGACCGGTTACTTTCCCACACTCCGTGTGAGAGATGAAAATTGTCAAGACAAACACATTCCTTTAAAAAGATCCCTGTGTTTCCCTTGCCTCTTATGCGTGTGTCATGGAAATCCCCATCAAAATCTGATTTTATAAGCTCCATAAAAAATATTCTTCCTATCAAAATTTTACGGTATATCAGTCCAAAGATGATATTATCCCGCTCTTCTTTGCGCTTCTACCTCGCTGTGAGCGGACGCGCCTTGTCCGTCAACTTGTAAATAATGCCTGTTTGCTTCCCGTGATAGAATAAAACGAACTTGAACATTCAACCTGTCTTCTCCATGATTTAGGCCGCGAATAATTTGAATGTTATATATAATGTTTGTGGTTTGACTCACGATAAATGCTTTACAATAAAGAGAAAAATCGTTAGTTTTTAAAGGAATTGACTTTTCTTTTTTAGCCGATATGTTTCCTTCTATATTTTTATTTAATTCCTACAATTGTATCATGAATAATTTCAAATTGCCATTATTTATTTATGTAAAATGTTGTTCGATAGATTAGTTTATAAGTGAAATTTATAAAAAAATTATATATGTAAATAGATTTTCACCAGAAAGGAATTATGTGCGATTACATAATTTATAAGGTATAATATTTCATTAAAACACTTCAAACTTATTATTTATTATACTAAGCTGAGATTCATACAGGATAGTTTCTTAATTGGTAATATAAAATCTGGTCTTATAAAATCTAACTAATTTTATAGGAAGGGGCATACGTTAAGGTATGCAGAAATGTGTTATACAGCTGAAAGAATTAACAAATTAAGAAAATACATACTTGCATGCTATGCTTCCATAAATTTTTTTCCTTATTGCATCAAAATACAAAATTTCTTGGTAGAATATTGATACACACAACCATGTTGCATTCTTTTGCAAGTATTAATGCTTCTTCATCAATCTTTTAAGCAACACTGTAATAAAAAAATAGAAAATCACATTCCTTACTTAGGTCACAATATAATGAACAACATTATTTGATTGATTATAACCAATATCATTTACCGCTTTTTAATGTATAATCCCATTCGAAATCCAAATCATAAATAATTAGTTAAAATTTGATTCAAAAAGTCAACTTTTGATCCAAAGATTCAGCTTTTATCAACAACAAATTATTATACGCGTGATAAGATGCTTATATGAGTATATTGAATTCCGAAGCCTTTCGCAACTTTCCAATTTTCAATATTCAAAAGTATTCCAACTTTACAAATCAGTTTAAAGAATTCAGAAATCTTATCGAAATTCCAATAACTGATACTCGCTAAGTTCCCTTTTGTCCAGGGCTTATGTATTTTTGAATGAGATCCGTTGCTGTTGCAAAAAGGATCTCTTGGCATTGAAACAAAGAAGACCAGAGCGGAGTTTCGAAAATCTTGCTTTCTCCTTTAATAGGATTTCACCTCGAACGGATTTCAATGTCCAGGAGGAGGAATATGATATATTTTTAATATTTGATAAATATCTACTGAACTGTTTCCCATGAATGCACTGAATGATTCCTTTTGTTTGCTTAAAGAGTTGCGCTAACAAAAGGCTAGATTGAAACGAAAACTAATTTCTGAAATATAATTTGACAACATCATTACAGCGTCATCTATTTAATAATGGATAAACGGAATATAATTAAGCCGGGAATTAATTAAAAAATAGAAGAAATTTGCATTTAGACTTAGGTGTGTGTAGGGGGGAGGTGTAAACATTTTTAACCGTTTTTTCTTCAACATTTTAACAAAAAAAAAACTGCTGATAACAAATGTGATTAATGATAATCTTTTTTTAAATTTTGGTTCTTTTGGGAGAGTAATCTAAG
>JAOUZG010035454.1:218788-237273 GCA_026289955.1 Argiope argentata | reverse complement strand
GAGTATGTATATGCTGGCTATATAAAATTACCGGTGAGGCCATACATTCCTAACCCACTAAGATGCTTTCAGTGCCAGCGCTTTGGCCACTCTAAACTGAATTGCCGTGGGTCTCTTACTTGTGCTCGCTGTGCACAAAAAGGCCATGATAGCCAACAGTGGTACCGCACAAGAGAAGTGCGTAAACTGTGGCGGAGAACATCCATCATATTCTCGATCTTGTCCTCGCTGGACGCTGGAAAAGCAAGTTATGGCAATCAAAACCAAAGAAAACTTATCCTATCCCGAAGCCAGGCGTAAAGTTAATGCACAAACCCCAACTCCAGGTGTTAGTTATGCTTCAGCAATCAAAAAATCTTTCTGTGAAAATTGTACTTGTGATCACTGTGTTAAATATACCAGAAAAACACCAAACACTGAAAAAAAACTTCTGATTCTGATACCGAACATTCCCTTAAAGCTAATGATGATACTCCAAAACATGTTAGAAGGAAATCCAAATCGCAGACTTCTCTGACGTTAAACCTCGCCAAACGAAGTCTTACGCAAAAGGACCTACGAAAGAAACTAAAAAATTCAGCTTCAAAAAATTCCGTCGCATTGGGGCTAGCGACGAAAGGCGTTGTCCATAAGGACTTACAGTCTATATTTGGAGACACGCTGAATAGCCCTGATATTAAGTTACATCCGTCAGAAGATGAATATGAGCTTAGTATGAGTTGCGAGGATCAGGCAGCTCCAACAAGTGTTACTTCTCTTTCTCCTCACAAACCTCTCTCTTAATGGGTACCTTCCTTTCTTGGAATTGTCGCGGCATTCGTTCCAAACTTCAGGATATTAAGTCAATTATTAACAGATTTCGTCCTGTTTGTTTTGGTCTTCAGGAGACCTTTTTGAAGTCAAATTTCCCAATTAAATTACGCGGTTACAATTGTGTTCGGAAGGATGCAGACAATGGAGCTCATAGTTCTGGAGGGGTCTGCATTTTCACTTCCAATTTATACCCAAGTAATCCTATCACCCTACATACCTCTCTGCAGGCTGTGGCTATACAAGTTCACGTAAAAACTTTAGTCACAGTCTGCTGTATTTACTTACCGCCTCATAATACCATCTGTCAGCAAGATCTCAACAACTTAGTTGACCAACTTCCTTCACCTTTCGTCCTACTTGGCGATTTCAACGGCCATAGTACTTTGTGGGGTTCGAATAGTACAAATTCTCGTGGGCAACAAATAGAACAGTTCATTTCCAATAACTGTCTTTGTTTGCTCAATAATGATGAAATAATATACTTTCATGAACCCACACGCACCTTCCACAGTCTTGACTTGGCCATATGTTCTCCTGAACTACTGCCGTTGCTAACCTTGTCAGTTAGCAACGATTTATATAATAGCGATCACTATCCTATTATTATCTCCCATGCTGATAGCGGTGGAGCAACTTTTTGTCCTCCACGTTTTCTATTCCAGCGGGCAGACTGGACCACGTTTTCGCAGTTAGCAGATATCACAGAGTCTATGATAAATACTACTGATATTTCGGAAGCAGTTCAAAATGTCGTAGATATTATACTATGTGCCGCAACCTCAACTATTCCAAAGAGTTCACCACGTCAAAGAAAATTTCGCCGACCGTGGTGGAATGACGCCTGTCGCGATAGTTACAAACAGCAGAAAAAGTTATGGAACACCTTCCGAAGGTACCCTACTACAGAGAACCTTGTTGCCTTTAAAAATGCGAAAGCAATAGCACGTCGTATACGCCGTCGTAGCCAGAAGGAATCCTGGATTCAATTCATATCATCTATCACATCCTCTACATCTAGCAAAACTTTATGGAAAAAGGTAAAAGCTGCTAATGGCCTATATCACGAATCTTCCATTCCTGTTCTAAATAGGGATAATGTGAAGTATTCTTCCCCATTAGACGTTGCCAACATTTTAGGTCAAGCATTTGCACAAGTTTCCGCAATTGATTCTTATAGCTCTGAATTCCTGGCAATTAAGAATCGCGCGGAACGGTTGCCTTTGCATTTTAATGACCGAAGCAATCATTCTTATAATTGTGAATTTAGGATGTACGAATTGAAAACAGCATTATCTAATACCCATGATACCAGTCCCGGGCCTGATGGAATTACATACAATATGCTTCGCCACTTGAATGACACTTCTCTTTTAAATCTGTTACTTCTATACAATAGAATTTGGACTGAACAAAAGTACCCTTTACAATGGCGCGAAGCTATTGTCATTCCAATATTAAAACCTGGTAAAGATTCATCGAACCCTTTGAGTTACAGGCCCATTGCTTTAACGAATTGCCTTTGTAAGATCTTTGAGCGCATGGTCAATGCTCGTCTTGTGCATGAACTGGAAAAACAAGGATGCATCTCCCCGTTGCAAAGTGGCTTCCGAAGAGGTCGATCTACTTTTGATAAACTCGTTCTATTGGAAACCCAGATACGCAACACATTTGTTAGGAGGAACCACCTTGTATCCGTTTTTTTCGACACTGAGAAAGCATATGACCGTACATGGCGCTATGGTATACTCTTCACACTTTTCAAATTTGGTTTTAGAGGAAATTTGCCCACTTTTTTTATTAAATTTTTTATCTCTTCGTACTTTTAGTGTTCGTATTGGTAATGTTTACTCAAATAGTTTTATACAAGCTGAGGGTGTTCCACAGGGCAGTGTCCTCAGTGTTACACTTTTTATACTTCATATCAGTCAGATTTTATCGGTTTTACCATCATCAGTAAATGGAACCCTTTATGTTGATGATTTGCAGCTTTCATGCCAAGGTAGCAATATGAATCTCATAGAGCGGCAGTTACAAAATGTAGTCAATAGGGTGGTAATTTGGTGCAATAATAATGGACACGCAATCTCTCCTGAGAAGAGTAGATGTGTTCACTTCTGTCGGAAGAGGATCCTTCACCCAGATCCAAATATTGCCATTCGAAACATACCTATTCCTGTAGTAGATGAAATTCGGGTTTTGGGAGTGATATTTGATCGAAAGCTTACCTTCCTTCCGCATATTTTACACTTGCGGAAGAAGTGTGAAAAAACACTAAATATATTGAAAGTGCTCTCCAGAACATCTTGGAGCGCCGATCGTACCTCTCTTCTACGAATTTATCAGGCAATAGTTCTCTCAAGAATTGATTACGGGTGTATGGTTTATGGTTCCGCTTGTTTGTCTGTCCTGAAACGGTTAGATACGGTCCATCATTCTGCTTAGCGCATTTGCTCTGGTGCTTTCCGTACCTCCCCAGTTGAAAGCCTCTATGTTATATGTCACCAGCTACCTCTCTCTTTAAGACGAAAGAAACTGTTTGGCTTATTTCATTTCCGCACAAAATCCGTGCTGAAGCATCCACTGAATGAAATTTCATTACCAGTTGGTCTTCGTCGACTTTATAATGCCCGCCCCTCTCACATCCTTCCCCTTTGCGAGAGAGCCCGATTGCTTTTGCCTGACTCGGACCTTAACACTGTTCGTGTTAAAGCTACCAACCTTTATTGCTTCCCTCCCTGGGACATCCCACAGTTTTCGTTCTTGAATCCTTTTACTGGATTCGACAAATTAACAGATCATTTTGTTCTTCAACAGCTCTTTTTGTACCACCGCTTTCAGTATTCTTCTTTTGTGCCCATTTTTACGGATGGCTCTAAATCAGATGGTTATGCTGGTTGTGGAATCATTCTTCCACCCGAAACATTGAGCCATCGTCTGCAGAATTGTTGTTCAGTTTTTACTGCTGAGTTAGTCGCGATTTTCCTTGCTCTTCAAAAAATTTCAACCTCTACTCAGCGTAAATTTGTTATCTATACAGACAGCATGAGTGCATTGAAGACAATTTCTCACTACCAAAATCGGATGCATCCATTTGCCATTAAAACTTTATTCACTTTACAATTATTAAAAAATGATGGGTTTGAAATAATTTTCTGTTGGGTACCGAGTCATGTCGGCATCTCGGGTAATGAGAAGGCGGACTTGGCTGCAAAGACTGCAACGACCTTTTTAAACATGGGAATTCCCTTTTGTGACATTAAAAGGTCCATCCATCACTACATCTGTTCTATGTGGCAAAGCTCATGGGATCTGCAGGTCCAAAATAAATTACATTTTATTAAAATTGACATTTTTTTATTGGTCTGTTCACCCTATACGTGAGATGGATGTTAAATTGACTCGTCTATGTATAGGTCATACACGTTTTACCCATAAACATCTAATATTTGGAGAAAATGCACCTATGTGCAACAGCTGCCAAGTTCCTTTTACTGTTCATCATGTTTTAATTGAATGTCCAGTTTTTAATTCTTATCGTTCTTGGTTTTTTAACTTGACTTCTTTCACATTACGAGACCTGGTGGGTGAGAAATGCCACCCAAATATTTTTAAGTTCTTAAGAGCTATTGGGTTTTTTAATTGTATATGAAAATTTTTATTATTATGTATACTTAACTTTCATTTTTTGTTTATATACATTAACATCATTGTTTCAAACTGTTATGGTACAGGGTTTTAAATTTTGCTCTCTAATCATTGTTTTCATTGAACTAATATGATTTAATCTCATCACTCATGTCTTAATTTACCAAAGAATTATTTTTTCTATCTTTTATAATTTTACCATTTTCTTGGCGCAGTATGGCCAAATCTGGCTCTTGCGCCAATAAACCTCACACAACCAACCAACCAACCTTTAATTATGATAGACGAGAAAATAATGTATTAAATGTATAAAAAATTATACCTGGTCGAAACAAAATCAAATTTTCATCCATTGAAATTAAATCAGAACACAATAAGAAAACACTCGATTGGTGTTGAATTTTCAACGCCATTTGAGACAACGAAAATGCGTGAATTTTCTACGCCAGTTGGGGTAACGCAATACAGATTTTAAAATTTTAATTTTCTTTACTCCATTAAATCAATTCGAAAGCACTTCAAAGTTAATCCCAAAAGTTGAATAATTAACACTATTAAATTTCAAATGCATCAAACAATTAAAAATAAATAAACAGAATCGTTTGAAATAATCGACCGAAAACATGTTAAGTCTAACCTAATTACATTGCGGGGGGGGGGGGGACAAACTGAATTCGTTACTTATTTGGCGATTGAGAAATGAAGATTTCTCAAAGTTAAAAGTTTTGTGAAAGATAGTTTTTAATTAATTAATAAAAAAATCAATGAACTAATAGTTAAAAAGAACTGTATTAACATAAAATGTCATCCCACTACAAGCTTTAAAAAATTTACTGGAACTTGAGAGGAGGAATAAAAAGTATTTTATAAACTATTGAAAATTTCAACAATATATATAATATAGGGAGAGTGTGAGCTAATAGTAGGAATTTAAAAAAATCAAAACTTTAGCAAATAAACTTGAATTTTTCATAAGTTCCATCATTATATTAAGATTTGAATATTTCAAATTTAGGCCATTTCATTGGTCTTTTCGTAAATGAATCGCCATTCAATTTTCAGAGCTCATTCAAGAAGGCCATTGATTGAGTAGATAAACTTAATATATTTTCTGATCTGTAGACATCTGCTGTGTTTAAAGGAAACTGTATAAAGACATGTGGAAGTTAACATATTATAATAAAAGCTCCGTTGTCAAGTACAATTTCGAATATATAACATATATTGTGTTTATTCTATACCATCTGCACGAGATGCGCAGCATTATTATTATCTTCATCATTCATTCGAAAGATTGAACAACTTCGTAAATGGATCGTACGATATATCTTATGCCATTAGAAAACTGCTAATAACGAGAAGGCGCCCATTTTCTGCCAGGTGAAATTAGAGAGCAAGATATTGCTTTATTAAAATTCAAAATCTGACTTTAGATCTACGGAGGAACATACCATCAAGACAATACGCTGCGATAACTAAACTTGTGTCACAGCTTTCCAGATGATATATCTTTTATGCAATATCGCTTTGAACTGAAATCAGATCGCTGCACAGCAAATGCAATATTTCACTCTGAATAATATCTACTTGTAACGTACATTAAATGACTGATGGTATTCAATAACCGTTTACACAAATATTATTTGATAAAGGCTGAGATGAATTACCGATAAAATTTAAAGGCAAACATTACCATAAGTATTCAAGCTGCAATGCTCTATCTCTTTGTAATAAAGGAAGCAACAACCATGCTGTGATTTACATGAGGTCTTAATAAATCATATAATTCTAAATCATTTTAACACATTAGGAATTCAGTTATGTTTCAAATTTTGAAATCGGTCTAGAAATTGCGTTGGAATTTCAATAAACGTGTTTGTAGAATTCATTTGTCGGAGGTATTTGTATTCCGACTAAAACAAGTTATTGTTACGGATTAAGTATCTATCGGAGAAGCACAGAAAATCATTTGGAAGATTCAATAATGATTATAAAGAACTATTTTTTACTCTTGGTAAGTTTTGAGGTGCTAATTAAGAAATATTGCAAGAATAACTCGAAAACCTTATCATTTGAAGTTTAGAATAATACGATAAATATCATTAGAATAATTGTCAAACATTAAAAATAAAATTTTCGTCCGTTCAAATATAAGTCTTAGGGTTAAAATAATTAAAATTTTCAAAAATAAAATCCTCACAAACTTATTACTTAGTCATACTTTTTACATGATTTACATAACGCCATCCTGTCCCCTTGGCGCCTATAACGTTAAGTTATCTAACCAGTTGGATGAGAACAAGATTAGAGAAAGAGAAGAAAAAAAATTTGTTAAAGGGGAAAAATAAGGCGATATAGCATTCAGGTATTTCCTGAGAGAATGCCATCGGTGTCAAATCCTACACGAATCTGTTCAATTTTTTCTGAAGTAATAACTGCATAGAGCGAGCAAGAATACTGAAACAAAGGATGATTATGGGTTTAACTTACAGGGGAATTAGATTACCAACTGAAAAAGGGGGGAAATTGACAAATTAAATTGTGAACATTTGTATGACAAATAAACAATCACTATAGAGTCAGAAATACGTAGCGTCCATCTGGGTCCTGGAGTCTTGATTTCCATTATGAAATCTGCACTTTTGAGGGACTTTTAATGTTATAGTTTTGGTTGATTATCATCAGGGGAATTCTAGTCTCAACTATTGCAGGTCTTGAATAGGTCTTGGTATTTATGAATATAGTTCACTAGTCACACTTTTTACAGTACATTTGATCAATGTTATTGATCAAATGATCAATATACAGTGCATCTGATACAGTACATTAGATCAACATTATACCACCATTGTTTGTCCGTTTTCACGTATTAACTCATCTCATGGACTTGCTTCAAACATGTATTTTTAGATGGAATGATTCCATAATTTTACGTCATAATAAGTAATGCCATATAAGTCACTGCATCTTTTTCGTTGACAGGCAAATCCCAAATTTTAATTATTTTAACAGGTCAAAAAATCGAAACAGAAAAAAAGCTTAAAGATCTTTTGCGAAACCAACAAAATGGCTGACGATAGTTAAGGTTTGCACAATTTTTAAAATAAGGACGGTTTTTTGCCATTATTGGCAGCTCAGTATCTCATTGGCGATGCATTCAAAATTGACAATTAATATCGACGGCTTAATACGTAAGTACCATAATTTATTAGCCATAGCAGTTCCGATATCTTTTAGGGAGAATTCTAATAATACTTGCAATGATTTCGATATTGTAAGAAGAAATTTAACAACCCTTTTTTTAATTAAAAAGCGGTTGATTAAAGCTTAATGGTGCAAGAACCAAAAATAGGCAATACTGTGCCAATCATGTAGCATGAGATGATACCAAGTGAGAATGTAAAGTTTAAATATATAAAGTACATTAAAAATCAGTTCAGTAAAACAGCAGTAATCAAAATTTGAAAGGTAAGTTAGGTAAAACAAGTGAATTATTGAAAAACATTTATATAAAATAATAAAACCCGGTAGCCTTTAAAAAGGTATAACTATACTGATAAGGTGGTTCTCTCACTAATTTCCGTATGTTAAGTGAAGATGAGTTAAAATATGTCATGTGATAAGATTTTGTTGTTGAAAATAGCTAGGATGTGCGCAACAGTAAAATCAAGATTTCATGATGGACGTCTCGAAACTCTCACACAGAATTATAATTAAATAGTGGCAATTATTAATTCACGTTGAAAAAGCTAAAATTTGCCAACTTATTTCGTTAATTTGTAATTAACGGAAAAAGATCAAAAACTCTAATTAAAAGACTAAATAGGCATTTTGTTGGTTTCTTGTCTTCACCTACCAAGCATTAATCTTTTACCGTAAGTTAATTAATACCTAGAACGCAAACTGTGGTTACACTAAAAGAGGAAATGCGAACATAGCTACTTCGGTAACACATTAAGCTTTCTGTACCTAACCTAACTTTGCGCCAAAGGTGAGAAGCAATTCAACTAGTGCCAAATTTCTGTCGAAAATGCATGACATGGATTGATGGTGAAGAACATTTTAAAATATTTTATATTAAAACGGTATAATCATGCTTAACTTTAGAAATAAGTTTGAACTTGAGATAAAAAGAATACAGAGTCTTAGTTCCGGGACCAGTAGCTCGAGATCTTATTTAATCAATGATTTTCCATATACACTGTTGTAATACATGATGAATTTGTCAATTTTAATGTTTTCCCAAGTGTTGAATTGATATTTTGTTGGGGACAGAGGATTTAAGGTTCAAAATTACGCGGTAAGAATTAAGATAGTATAAAATTGCTTCAAACCCGTTCATTTCGAAGAAAAATGTAAACAAAATTAAGAATATTTAGTATTATCAGAAATATATATTTTTCTGCTTTTATAGCATCTATATGATACACTAATTGAAATTCTTCCGCTCATTCTGACAGTATAACCAAATCACACCGCCAAAATCTTCCAGATTGCTTATAAATTCGTCAAATAATATTTTACTGATGCAGAAAAAATAATTAATTTTAATACCTTTGCATTCCTTTTAATCCCTTTGCATTTCCAAACTCAATCAGATATCGCAATGAAACTTTCTGACGGGAATAAAAGCAAAGGATTCCATCTCAAAGTAAGATTTACAACCTTCGAACTTCGATAAATGAATCTTTTCGGTCTACTTGACAGGTAATTCTATGCAATTCCTGTAACTCCAGAGAATTTTTCTAAAGATAATAAGTTCATTTAAAATGTTTAATGAATAGATATTGGCCTCGGGATAGAGCAATTTAAACCTTCAGAATTATAACAGTGAGAGATTTAATAATGGCTGTATTTGATTCCTAAAATTTTTAATTGATCTATACAAATATATTCCTAAAGATATAATACAAATATAGATTGACAACGAGTTTTGAATTTTCAACAATTCCTTGTGTGAGGAAGATGCTTTTAAAATGGTTGGATGAACTATATTAATACAAATATCCAATCATAGACAGAAAGGAAAGAAATTAAAATTAACGATTAGAATGATTGAATATACTTTTAGGAAATATACCTTTGAAATTAGTACATAATCACACACAAAATATGAAAAAGAATACTGATAAACAGTATAGTTACAATATTCAGAGATTGTATCATGGCTTGAAATATACGAAGAATATGAAGAGACATGAAATATCTATTCAAAGAATAGGAAAAGGCATGAACTATACTGCCAAAATTAATACAAAAACACATCACATTACAAAGATATTATTTATAAACAATATTGTTAAAATATTAATAAGCGACATTGTTATAATATTGGAAAATTGTATCATGATATTAATTATATACACAAAGAATATAAAAAGGCATGAAATATACTACAAAATGAATATAAAAAACGCACCAGATTTCAAAAACTATTTATAAACAATATTGTTACAATATTAACTAGCAACATTGTTATAATATTGGAAAATTGTATCATGACATGAATTATATATACAAAGAATATGAAAAGGCATGAAATATACTACAAAATGAATACAAAAAATGCACCAGATTTAAAAGGTATTATTCATAACAATACTGTTAAAAATACCGTACAAATGAATACAAAAATTATTATGAATATAAAAAACACATCAGATTTAAAAGACATTACTCATAAACAATATTGTTTAAATATTGATAAACAATCTTGTACAATATTAAAAGACTATCATGACTATAGTAGAAATACAAAATATGAAAAGGCATGAAATATAGTATAAATTAATACAAAAAAACACACCAGATATAAAACACAGTATTCATAAACAGTACTGTTTAAATATTGATAAACAATCTTGTACAATATTGAAGGATTCTATCATAACTGTAACTGATATACAGAATATGTAAAGATATGAAATATAGTGCTAATGAATACAAAAACATCAAATTTAAAGGACATTATTCCTAACAATACTGTTAAAATATAGAAACAAATGAATACAAAAACCCTCATGAATACAAAATATACTCCATTTTCAAAAGATATTATTCATGCCCAATACTGTTTAAATATTGATAAACAATTTTGTACTATATTGAAGGAATCTAACATGATTGCAATTGATATACAAAATTTGTAAGGGCCTGGAATATAGTGATAATGAATACAAAACATACACCTGATGTAATAGACATTACTCATAAACAAAAAAAATATTATTCAAAGTAATCCAATATATCATATAATTCCAAACCCCCTTAAAAAGCAAGGAATTCGATAACATTCCGGATGCTAAAATCTCTCCACAAATATTATTAAGAAGTAATTAACAACACGAAGTCATGATTACTCAATTAATTCGCCACAAAAATTCATTAAATATGGATATTCGGCTGCATTTGTATTTTAGCAAAGAAATATTTTGCAGTGGTGTGGTGAGTATATGCATTCATTTCACTTTCCGTCAGAAACAAAAGCCTCGTCCCCCGCATTTGAAGAGTAAATAAATATTTGCATTGGATCAGTTTAGCAAAATCATTCGTCTTTTGTTTAGCAATAGTTTTGTATCTAGCGACATGAAATATAAACTAACGATGAGTTTCATGTTTTACAATAAATCACTTGCTGAAAAGGTTCTTCTACAGATATATAGACATAGATAAATATTGCAAAAACGTACAAGATAGGAGATTATTATAGATTTATGGACTTGGATAAATAAAATAATATTTGGAGAAATATTCGTATCCGATAATAATATCTTATATGAGTAAAGAAGTAGTTTTTTAAAAAAATATTTTTGGAATTTACAACATATTATATTTGTGAGTTCAAATAATCCGGAAATTTTAAAAAGTAAATTATTAGAAAAAATTAAACATATACAAATACCATTTGTTTATTTTAGATTCATATTACGCCAAATTTTTTTACGATAGAATAAATGTCAGCAAAATTGAAATTTAAAATGTTGAAAAAAAATTGAAATAAATAAATAGAATTCCTTTTAATCTTATTTTTTTCTTCTTTATAACAAACATTTGGTGAGTACACTATAAAATCAGAACATATATCTTTTCGTTTCAGAAAGTCACACAAATTACTTTGGGAGGTAATAATTTCCAAAGAATGAATAAGATGAGTACTCATTAGAAGTTAATTGATAAGCTAAGATTTTCTTCGGGCTTGGATTCCAAAAATTAAATTATTTATATATATGCTAGCAGTACCGTCACGGCATTGCCCATGGCATAGCATCTAAGAAGACAAATTAGCTTTCAACTTCACCCTATATGACACGGGCATGTTACGAAACATCAAACAGACGTAAGAATATATTTAGAAATGATCAAAAATAGCTACAAAACAATTTATTATAGCACACGTTCAAAAAATATTTAGACTGTTAAAAATATATGTCCGTAAGTAAAACACAAGCGATCATTTCGCTCCTCAGGAGATTCATTCTGTCTCCGCAATTCAGTTGCAGTACTCTTTAAAGAAAGACGGTTATGTCGCTCATCAAAAGACTCTGCCGGCTCTCTGGCACAGAGGTAGCATGTCTTCCTCGTATTCTGTGAGTTCAGGGTTCGAATCCGGATTCGGCCGTGGTTGTTCTTCTGTGTGCTATCTGTGAGATGTGTGAATGTTTCCCCCTGTAAAAAGGGGTTGTGCAAACGAATCTTTATGTATCATCCTCATATGAGCTATTAGTCAAACTTCTGCCCTCGGGCGCTCGGGGGTCCATACTCTCAGAAGCTACTGCACCCCTCTTTCCGTGGTAAAAAGCAGACACATCATCATAATCCAAAGACACTATTAACCTAAGTGTGAATATTATTTCTCTGATATTCGCAAACCAAACATTTCTTTCATCTTCCGGCCAAGGTTGAATTTCCTTTTTTTTGGCGGAGGGGGGGCATAATGAGATTTGAATCACTGTTTAAAATGCAACGTAAAATAATATATCGCATATGCACAGCACAGTTGTTGCTATTTGCACATGCACAGTTTGAGATTTTTGTTCATGCGTGGATAAGTGTAAAGTTAAAACCCCACTTATAATTTTTTTTTATTTTCATATGACTTTAAGGTACTAAACCCTTCCCCTATATATACATAACAATTGTGTGGTTACATAAAAAATAGTTACATATTTAAATAAAAAATATTTAGTTTCGCATCTGGAATAATAATAAAAGAAAAATAAAGACATATATTTCCCTTCGGTGATTTTAATAGATCCATATGCAGATTTAAGAAAGGAAATCATTCTTAGGTATCTGTAAAAGAAAGTTGTAACCATTAATGATTTTTATCCTTTCTCCCGCATATATAAAGTAATTATAATAATTATAGACGAGTCTTTCGTTATTTGCTATTAAAATAGCGATAAAGAAACATTGCAAATAATATACTATTTTTCAATATGTATGTCTTAATTTTTCACTATAAATTAAAAAATAAGAATTTATGAATGAAAATTATAAAATATTCGCTTGAGAATGTGTCTCCATTGTAAATGAAGTGTAGTAAATATTGGATGAAGTGTAATAAATAAGTCACTATTGGTGAAATCCGCATCTCCTGTTGTCACATTCAATCTTAGTGACGTTTTGGAAGCCGATTATATATAATACAATATAAGACGAGGTGTGATAATTCCCTCTTGTAGGATATTTATATTTTAAATGCTTTACATTAATCTTCCATGCAAGAATTTTGAGAGAAATGGCTTTAAAATCTCACGACATAATTTCATTTTAAAGCTCCTGTATTTAGGAATTTTAAAACAGATCTTCATTCAGTTATACTGTATGACATATTTTGACATATAAATCTTTTAAACATTATGCTCCCATACTGGAATTTGATTACGTCATTACAGCATTGTAAATAACTCATTCTGTTCTGAGTATTTATCTATTCATAATGTTTGCTGTCTGAACTGAAACTTATAAATTCTATAACAAATTTCTTGACGTCAATGCCTATTATTTGTTGAAGGATACCTGAGAAGGATTTGATAAAACTTTATTAGCAGCTGTAACCATAGATCTATCAGTTTTGTGTTATTATGTATGTATACCACTTATTAAATTTAAGTATTATATGTGTTTCCATTTAAGAATGCAACTTTCCAGTAACTAGGAATTTAAAACTGCGCTAAGTTTTGAAATCAGTTTACTCAACTTGAAGATAATATCGAAATTCCAATAACCAATACTTGGATTAAAATTATTTATTCGATATTTCCATCTGTGGCATCTGCAATTTCGATTAAAATGAGTTGTTAAAGCCAAATGAATATCTTATGTTACAAAGTTTCTATATAGATTAGAAACTATTACTTTCTCTTGAAAATTTGATTGGTAAGACTAGGAAATATTGCATAATGATTTACGATAAAATTTGGGCAAACATCTTGGAAATATTTGGAGATTACGATTGGAAAATTTTTCACACACATCATATGAATTCAAAAGGAGATATCAAATCAAACGCTTATATCATCGCCGTCATTGTGTTAAGTAATTAATGATTATTAAAGGGGAAATGGCAGAAATATTCACGGTCTTATCTTTCATAACTACTTTCTGGAATAACATTCAATAATCTATACAGTAATATAAGAGTGGAATTCTATTGAAAAGATCTTTCCTGCTTTCAAAAGGATTAACATTGAATTCATTTCTATTAAATTCAAAATCAGCAAAGTATATTTATATCTGAAATAGCATATACAGGTTGATTCAAAAGACCGTTAACACTTGAAAATTCGATAATTTTTTTTAATAATGTAGGAAGAGAGGTAAAAATTGGTATACCTCCTGGAAATGCTGAGGTGTACATGCTGGAGTTTTAAAGGAATAAAAATGATGAAAAAAACGGCTAATAGATGGCTTTTTATGCTCAACATGTCTACCTTCATTCGACACCAATACCTGCAGTCAAAACAAAAATATGCAAAAAAGGACCAATAGATGGATTTTATGTGATAACAAAAGCAATAACTAGCATAACAATGGGTTTTGAGCAAAGACCATGTTCTTCATAACAAATGCTCAACCAATATTTAAAAAATTATTTTATAGTTTAGGGTTTGAAAAATGCCACATCCAGTTATTTTTATTCATAGGAAAAATCATTTAATAAATTTCTAAATAAGATAATATTTATTATTATTGTTATTTCATGAAAATGTTAATCAATTGCATTATGATCATAATTAACAAACATTTTTTTGAATTGAAGTGATCATGAGAGAATATTATTTTTTAAGTCACATGATATCAATCCCACAGAAAAACATGATGATGTCATGTTCGCTTTTTACCACGGAAAGAGGAGTGCAGTAGCTTCTGAGGATATGAACCCCTGAGCACCAGAGGGCAGAAGTCTGACTTCTAGCTCATATGAAGATGAAACCCACACACATACGCTTGCAAAGCCCCATTTTACAGGGGGGCAGATTCACACAACACACAGAAGATAGAACACAGAAGAACAACCATGCCCTAGCCGGGACTCGAACCCGGGACGCCCAGAACACGAGAGAGACGCGGTATCTCTGTGCTAGAAAGGCGGCTACAGAAAAACATCATGTTCTCATAGGCTTTATATTTCACAATCAACAATATTTAGAATATCTTTGTTTTTGATCATCACAAAAACAATCAAGTTCTAAATTATTTTTCAGAGCCCATTCTTCTTCTCTTAGCTCCTTTCTTGTGATAACTTCTTATGTCCCTGGATATTTATTGGCCAAATAAGAGAATCGGGTGCGTGTTGGACTTTGGCGTCAACATGCAACTTTTTGGCATCCTTCTTTATCAGTTAATAATCCTAATGATAATGATAATATATATCCTAATATCATCTAATAACTCTAGAATCGAAACATTAATGCTTCAAAAGCGATAAAATTTCAATTTTCTGCACTTGCAGTTTGAAGCTTCAGAAACCCCAAATCAAAACCACATCATGTTCTAAAAGGAGAAAAAAAATAGAGAAAATGCACAAAATGTCAATAAAAAAATTAGAGCATTAATAAAACTTTCGTCTTTAAATCTTTCATGAAAATTAAAGTAGAAAATACGATTAATTGAATATTTATGTTTGACGCATTTGGCCGCAGGGAATTCGTCTAATTTAGGAAGCAATTTCCTCCAACGAAGATTTGCGTTATGAATAATTCATATTCGAAGGTTCCTGAAATTTAAAGATCATGTTTCAAATTTTGATAATGCATTTAAAAGGATTTTGAAAGCAAACACTGCTTATTATAGAATACAGAAGGTGTAATTTTCTGTCATTTCGCATTCATTTTTTTCTCTCTACTTCATTTGGTATTGAATTTAATTGCCAATATTATCCACAAATAGCATTTTGGTTAATGAATAATAAGTCAGAACTGTTGAATATGGTGAATTTAATTGAATTACAACAAAGAGAGAAAAAGAATGTCAGCAATCATTGTAATTTATCTTTAATGGTATTGAGTTGATGTGCTTTTACTTACAGCGGAAGAAAGGGTACAGTAGCTTCTGAGGATATGGACTTTTGAGAACCCAATGGTAGAAGTCTGACTTCTAGCTCACACTTGTCATAAGTCCTTTTTACGGGGCGGGTTACATTCATATATTGCATTCATTCATCCACAGACCGTAATTTAGATCTGGAACAGATAACGACTAACTCTGAGCAGTATCCCCACTGCTATTACTCTCGATATAGAGGAATGTCTTCGTGGCCGAGGTAGATTTAGCGTGATCCAGTCACCACCATGCAAGGGGAGTCTTTGGCTGGCGGGTTCGAACTCGCAACCAAAGGAATATGAGTTCAGAGCTCTACCAAGCAAGCTAACCCGGCCCATTATTCAGTTTAAATCGTTAAATGTATTAAAAATTGAAAGAACTTTCCAAATATTTTTAAAACGATTGATGATTCGTTGATATAGAGAGTGTTTTTAAACAAATGTAAACATGAGGTTTATTACTTTATAGTATGTATAGTCTTGTTAAAGTAATGGTAATTTTAAAAAAATCGAACTCCAGATTTTTACGGATTTCCACTCTTTATACACTGCTCAAAACAATTAGGGGAGCTCATGGTTTTAACAGAATTCCGCAAAGATGTCTACCAATAAGTAACATAAAATGAATCATCCATGATTTACAGCCTGCCAGGAAACGGAAGAGGAAAACTTTATATGCAAATCAAAGTTCATGACGTCAAAACCAATAAAAGGAGATAACGCCAGAAATCGGGATGTTGCAGAAACATCTGTTTTATTGCCGTAACAGCGAAATTTGATTGCGCAGTCTTTCTGTTTTTGAGACAAGCTTATGAGAGTGTCTGAACAACGTGATTTACCGGAATCCATTCCATGGCGTGTCATAGACCGACTGGAATCAGGCCAAACACAACGGAGTGTCGCGGACGCTGTTGGAGTCGCCAGAAGTGTTGTTGAAAGGCTGTGGAATCGATTCCAAGAAACAGGAAATGTTAGACGCGACCAGGTCAAGGTCGGCCACGTGCCACTATAGCAACTAATGACCGGTATATACGGTTAACAGCCCGTCGAAACAGAACAGAGAATGCTACTCAGCTGCAAAGGCAGTTGTTCTTGGCAACAGGACGAATGGTTTCCAGCCAAACAGTATGTAATAGGCTTCATGGGGGTGGGCTCTATGCACGTAAGCCAATGGTCTGCATACCGTTGACCCCCACGCCACCGTGCGGCCCGAAGAAGATGGGCTGCTGAACATCGAGATTGGCAGCAACATTATTGGAGCCAAGTGCTGTTTACAGACGAGTCCCGATTCAGTCTGGAGTGTGATATTCGACGAGTTCTGGTATGGCGGGAGAGGGGCACTCGAAATAACTCCGCATTCGTTCGTGAAAGGTCAGAATGCAGACGAGCTGGTTGGATGGTATTGGGTGGAATCAGCATAGGCGGATGTACGGAATAGCCTTTTGACGGGCCGCAGGTATACAGACGAAATACTGCGATCTCATATCATCCCTTACACTGTAAGCATTGGCGATTCCTTTATTTTCCAGGATGATAATGCCCGAACGCATAGAGCTCGTCTGGTGGAGCATGCTTGAAGTTGAAACAATACAGCGTATGGAAGGGACAGCGTGCTCTCCTAACCTGAATTCAATCGAGCATGTTTGGGACACGCATTGCTGCGCGGCCAAGGCCGCCTGTGACTATCCCAGACTTGGAGATTGCACTTCTTGAGGAATGAAACAGTATTTCCCAAAGTCTGATCGATAACCTCATCGCATCCATGGCAAACAGGTGTGCAGCAGTCTTAGCTGTTCGAAGAGACCACACGCCCTGTTAAAACTCATGCATCATGTCTATTCATGGCCTTTTTTATTGTTTACATGTTACCAAATTGTTGCCCTAAATCATCTTTCCGTGTTTTTTCCATACTTTCAAAGAATTAAAGCTTAATTCCACATTGTTTTATTTTTATCTCTGTATTGCGCATGGATACGCATGTGCTACCCATTGTATGCCAATTGTATGCCAATACGTGGCTGTCTGGCACGGTTTTTTTTGGGGGGGGAGTTGCTTGCTCCCCTAATTGTTTTGAGCAGTGTACTTCTCTAAGATTGAAACTAGTGATTTGAACTAGACGGTTGAATTTCGACACATTATCATTATACCAATATTGCAGGTTTCTATCAATTTTTGAGCAAAATCAATTCAGTGGTAGTCTGTCTGTAGGCCGTTTCGAATATAAATAAACACAATAACTACAAATCGAAGAGAGCTACATTGATAGAATTTGGTGCACAGATTTAACATATATAGGGTAAACACCTTTCAAAGTCTGAGTCAAAACCAATGACGGATTGATTGTCTGTAGGTCTAAATTTTCAGAAACATGTAAAGGCGATAATTCAAACATTTAAATCTATCAAATTTGATAAGGGTTTTTCTGACTTCAAATGCAGTTTTATGTCAAATCTTTGTTTCAGTCAAATTATATATATATAT